>PVIH01015545.1:0-49183 GCA_004025045.1 Sigmodon hispidus | reverse complement strand
AGGATATACAGGGATGGAAAAAAAAAATTCAGAGGGAAAGCTGAACACAAAGTAAATATATGTGTAGCAATCTTATTTGCATTATCACCCTTGATAAGTCATGCTTATGATTTTTATCTTCTTTATAGTTATTGTTAACTTATCAGCATTTTAAATTCATTTTACTGTTTTTCTTGATAAATACAAAATAAATAAAGAAAAAAAAAAGAACTCAGCCTCTTCAGCAAAGAGATTACAAGGCTGTGGCACAAAAAGGGCTAGCTTCCCCCCCACTCCCCCCCAAAAAAAAGAAAACAAAAAAGATTTAATTCCTGGTCAAAGAGCTACCTGGTCTCAACACATCTGTGACAACTGTATGAGGTAGAATCTGTAAGTCTGTAAGACGATCTCCACGACATCTGCCTTTGCAGCTACATCAAACCTGATAAGAACATTTTATATTCTCTATTTTAAAGACTATGTCAGTATTCTAAATTCTAAGAGTTTCATTTGTTTTTTCTCTTTCTTATGAACATATCATTAAAAAAAATTTACAGGGCCTGGGGAGATGCCTCATGGGTTAAGAGTGAGCCCAGTTTTCCAAAGGACCAGTGTTATGTTTCAAGCACTCACACCAGGCAATTCACCACTACATGTAACCCTTCTCTCCAAGGCATCTGATATGCTTTTCTGGGCTCTGAGCACAATGTGTTTATTTGCACAACCCTACTCCAATGAATGCACAAACAGATTTCCCAACTTTCATGCATAACTGAATCTGAGTCCCTTATTTCTCCAAATTACCCACTATTCTAATAGGGCTAATGGATTGTTTTCCTTACAACAAAGGCCTATTATAAGCTATTAACAGAATCAATTTTAAACAAATGCATAGCTGGTTCTTTGTCTTTTAGTTGTGTGGTTTCATTAGTACAAAAAAGGCTGAAAAACAGAGAGAATGCTGTAGCTCCTACAGTGTTTCTTCATGTTTAAAGCTACATTATAAATGCTATACTAAACATCTACTGTTTTCACATCCTACATGTTTGATATATTTTTAATTTCATGTGTGTGTAGAGGTGTACGCACTGGGTGGATGGGAAGGATGCAGATGCCTATGAGTGTGCTCATGCTTCTAGAAGTCAGAAAGTAATGTTAGGTACCTTCCTCAATCTTTTTCTACCTTATTTTTTCAAAGAGGATTTCTTGCTGAACCTGGAGCTCAACAATTTGGCTTTGCTAGATAGCCAATGAGTTCCAACAGCCTGTCTCCAGTGTTTTACATAGGTATTAAAGATCCTAAGATAATATGAATAGTTGATTAGCATTCCATTGAATAAATTCACTAGAATCTGTTTAAGAAATACCATGCTGAGCATGTAGATAATTTTGAATTTTCCTCCCCTGAGAACAAAGCTACCCAAAGCATCCTTGCAGATATAAATTTGTACAAGTCTTTGGTTATATAATCTGGCTACATGGCATCACATATTGCTGAAACTATAAAAATGTGTGTAAACATTAATTGCCTTTCCCCAAAGTGGCTTCTTCTAAATATCTAATTTCTTTGTTTGAAGAGAAACATTTCTTTCTGCCTCTTGTGGTAGGTGAGGGCTATCCACATAGATGGACTGGAAGGTAAAGGTGATGCCCTCCCAGCTCAAGGACCTGAGTTCAATCTGTGAGATTTATCGAGTGGAAGAGAGAATTAACTCTAATATTTTCCCTTTGGCACAGTGTACACACACACACACACACACACACACACACACACTCACTCACTAATGAATGATAACAATAATTTTATAAAATGTGTAACAGGTAGCAGTAGGTGATTTTGTAGCAACAAATATTTGCACTAATCTTGTTGGTTGCATTCCATCCTGATTTTTTAAAAAAATGTTGATGAGAGTCCATTAAGCTAGAATAATTTTCCAAAGATCACGCGGAAGAAAGAAGGAAGAAAAGAAGGGACGGAGCAAAGAAAGGGAGGGAGGGAAGGGGGAAGAAGCTTAAAATGTAATCTTGAGGCTGAACCCAAGACAAGGAATTTCTTTAGAAAGTCAGTTACAAGCTTGTATTTGTCATGGGTTGCATTTTGCTCCTTTGAGAAAAACACAATCAAATGACAAATAACCTGAAAAATACTTCCTTTAAATATTTAGTTGTGCTGCTTATTCATTTATTTGTAATTAAATTTTCTGGTCCTTGCATTGTTTTTGTGCTTTCTTTCATTTTCCCATTCCTCTGAGGAATCTCTGAGGTTTTTCTCCACTTCTTTCTGACTATGCACTTGCTGTGCCTCTATGACACAGCTATGGCCCTCATTGTCTGCCTGGTATGAATGGTACCCACATACATTCCAGACAACCTTGGCATTCCGATTGGCCACACTTCCTTTTGAGCATAGTGTTCCTGGAATGCACACTCCCTACATTCCTTGGCATCGAAGAATACTACTGGTGGAGAACAAAGATATTACACATCACAATAAATATTAAATGTAATGAGAGAAAATTAATGGTTCTCACTATCTAAACGGTTCCTTACTTTGGGTGTTTGCTGGGCATGACATCAAGCTGGACAGCTGAACTTTGCCAGATAACTATTACAGTGTCCAGAACAAGGGCTTTCTCTTTTCCAAACCAGAGAGGATAAGATTGAGGAAAGATTTAACTCTAAAACCAGGACAAAAGATTCACTCATATTTTTTAATTAACGCAATTATACATGATAAATTTTGTTATCAAAACATGGGACACTTTTAAATATTAATGAACTTTTTTCCCCTCTTCAGCTCTTGTCTCTTTTGTGTAGCTTGTGCTTCTCTGCTGGGGTTCATGAATGAAGATGTTTTCCCGACACCTTTTATCACTTTACCTTGCCTTAGATTACAATCTCGCCAAACTTGCCTTCTATCTCCAAAGTTTCTACTACAACACTACCCCAAAGATATTCTAGCTCTTTAAAGTTATAAAGACTTATTGGGCATGACACCCCCTGAGTATTACCTCCTAGATGAAGGAGATTGTCTCCCTGAAGAGCAAATCTTTTGCTAGACACACCTCATGCTTTAGCAGACAACATTGCTCCAGCAGTTACATATCAAGGAAAGATTTGGGTAGATGTCAACTGTTGTTTGTTTCTGGCATTTGTCTGTGTATCTGTGACTTAGTGAATATGCTGCCTATAGTTGGCTTGTTGCAGTTGTGGGGGTCTACTTATCTTTAAACTAAATGTGCATACTACCATGCATTAATACCTATTCAGAGGTATGCCACTGAGTTGTCTCAGCAACTGTCATGTTCTCTGAGCTGCTTACATAGCAAAGTGTATTTTAATGCACCATCAGCTAAATTTTCTGCCCAGCACCAGACTTGTTATTATGAGCTCAAGATCAAGACCATCTAGAAACCAACTGATGCTCTAAGAGCCGCCCCTTCTTGAGTGAACCATACCCACATTCATGTGTTCATCTGAGTTGCTTTGCACACTGTCCCAAAGAGGCTATAATAAAATGAAGAATCTTTATCAGTTCTTAACTAGAAGATCCATGGGACCAAAAGGAGTCTTTTATTCAGCAGTGAATAGTAGAACCACTAAAGAACTGGGAATATGCAGCCTTCTGAAATATCCAGCATCAATATTCTGCAGTTATTGACAAAATACATTCAATCATACTAAATATGTTAGAAATATGTCCCAATGTTACAGTAATCTTTATTTTCATACATGTTTTGATGTGTGTAATTTTATTTTTTGGCAACTACAGGGCTAATGATACAGGCCACGTGTGCCTCATTGGATAGCAGGGTGGTAGGGACCAGTTTTAGTTTGTATAGACCAATGCCAAGGGACAAGTCAGTAAGTATGGCCAGTCAGAGAACTGAAGAGCCATGCTTTCGCATAACAATTTCTTTTTCTGTATTTTTCTCATAAGGGGTTGTTTCTCAAGGTTTGTTTGGGATTTTAGAGTTTGTTGTTGTTGTTTTCTTGGATCTCAGCCTAGACAAAGTACCTATAAAGAAGATTTGACCCAAATATGAAAATTATATAACACAAATATATGGTTTATAAAGTAATAGGAATACTATTAATTCTATGCTTTTAATTATATTCTTAGTCTTCCAAGAAAATCAATAAATAAAAAGCCTTTGCTTTAGATTAAAAAGGACAGATTTTCCTTCAGCAGAGTGATAAATCTAATTATCTTCTTCTAAGTGCATTTTTCTTACCCTCTATGGTATTCAACAGTCATTCGTATACTACACCTAACATGGTTGTCACACCCATTCTTCAGCTGTGGCACCCTATCTCAGAATAGTGTCCAGTCTCCCTGGGTGGCTGCCAGGGTTGTAGTTAAACAGGTGGAATAAGGCCTCTGCTCTGGTGTCCCTATTATAGTCAGCAATAGTTTAAGTGATGACAGAGTGTCCCATACCAATGGTCACATTGGGCAGTAGGACTAACTACTCCAACATTCCCAGTTTTGCACTGCCAGAAAGATAAAAATGCATTCCCTACTTCACTGTCAAAAATGGGTACCAATGGAGGGTGAGACTGAAAAGTCAGGAGTAAATGTAATATAGATGATTGCTTTCTCCTGTGGTATAAATCCCTAGAGAAGAAGAAAACAAAATGCCTTAAGAACAGCTTGGGAGTCTTTACATATATAAATTTTAATAGTGCAATAAACTTTGTGCCTATTTGCTATTAACTGCATGCCTATTTTGAGGGTTGTTTGGTTTGCTTGGGGATCAAACCCAATGCTAGGAAAGAAATTCACCTCTGGTCTCCACCTCTGTTGTCCTGTGCATACCTTTTTTTCCAACATGTATTTTTAATACTTTTACCTTTAATAAGCTTGCCTTACAGTTACTGATTTATAGAAGCTTTACACATAAGTCAAATTTCACAAAGTTGACAAGGCAATAACATGGAAAGATATATGAGCAACATATATCACAAGGTGCTTAGACCAATAATAAAATAATTAGTGCTTATGAGGGTTCTCTGTGCAAATAATGCTGTTTCTGGGTGCTTGTGGGTTAATTTCATAACTCTCTAGGTCGAGTTATATTATAATCTTTATTAAACTAAAGAAAATCTGGGTAAGTAACTCACCAGAGGCTACAGTAAGCAAGTGTTGTGGTCTGAAAAGAATGGCAGCCATAGTCTCATTGGTTTGGATCTTTGGTTGTTGTGGAGTAACCGTACTTGACAGGGATTATGGGGTATAACCTAGTTGGAGTAGGTATAGCCTTATGGGAGAAAATGTGTCACTGGGCATGGGTTTTGGGGCTTGAAATAATCAAGTCATACCCAGTCTCTCTCTCCTTGCTGCCTGCCAATCCAGAAGTAGATGTCTCAGTGACTTGTCCAGCACCTTGTCTGCATGCCTACTGCTATGCTTCCCGCCATGCAGATAATGAACTAATCCTCGGAAACTGTAATGCAACCACAATTAAATGTTTTCCTTTATAAGAGTTGCCATAGTCATGGTGTCTCTCCAAAGCAATAGACCATTAACTAAGACAGAAGTTAGTACCAAACATTGGGACATTTCTGTGGGAGGCATAATCATGCTTTTTGTTAGCGGAATATAGACTTTGGATTAGGAAATCAGTTGAACACTCTAAACTGGACTCGCTGAGCCATAGTAATAGGATCAGGGAAGACAATGGTGTTGAGAGCATGTTGATTATGATGGCCCAGCTCAATAGATTTCAGAGGAGAAAAATATTAGTAAGTAGCCTAGAGATCATTCTTATGATGTTTTAATAAAGAATGCATCTAGGTTTTGCCCTTGTCTAAAAAGTCTGCCTCTGGCTAAAATTGAAGATTAATGGCAATGAAGAAGGAGATGTCAGCAGCCTGGTATTGACTGTGTCGCGTGGTTATAAGTGGCAAGTTTTCTGCTGATATAGAACAAAAAGGAACAAGATGAGCGAGGAAAGATACAAAATGTACAGTTTGAGGGAAAAAGAGTTTCCAGGAAGAATAATGGAGTTAAGTCCCCTGCTCAAAGATATAAACAGATTAAAGAAAAGCTTATTCTAAATGTAATAAAAGGAGGGGTGACCTCATGGCTATAACCCAGCTAGCCAAGCTTCCAACTTGTTATGATTTAGAATTAAAAATATTTGGGGCTAGGCATGTGACACATGCCTTTAATCCTAGCACTCAGAAGCCAGAGGCAGATGATTCCTGAGTTTGAAGTCAGCCTGGTCTACAAAGTGAGTTCAAGGACAGCAAAGTTTAGGCAGTGAAAACAGAAAGCGGGTGAAAATGTACTTGAACAGCTATGTGGTTCTGGTTTTAGAGCTCAATATATAAGAAGTTTGTATATTGAATATACAAGAATTTTGGAATCTCTCACCATGGCTAAGAAAAGGCCCTAAGACCAGAGTGGCCCTGAGTGGAGGGCCAGAGATACCATTGTGTGAAGCTGTAAAAATGAAGCCTGGATTTCACTGAAGACCCTATGAATTTGGAGATGTCAGAGACCCAGGATACCCTTCAAGAAGAGCAGCCAACAGGGAGAAAAACTAGACTAAAAGAAAAGAGTGTCTTGTTGTCAACAAGCTCAAAGGAGTTGGAGATCTGAAGAATGCTTTGATGTCAGACATGGAGATGCAAAATTTGCAGTTTTTACTGATGGTTTCAGATCTTGCTTTGTGCCAATATTTTTTTTCTCTATGCTCCCTTTTCTCCCTTTTGGAATGGTAATGTATATTCTGTGCCATTGTATGTTGGAAGTATGTGGTCTGCTTTTTGATTTTGGTTTTATAGGAATTACAGTTAAGAGATTGCCATGAGTGTCAAAAGAGACTTTGAAGTTTGGACTTTTAAACAGTGTTGAGACAGTTATAGACTATGAGGTTTTTTAAAGTTGAATGGAGTGAATTTTTGCATTATGCTATGGCTATAAACCTAAGGGGGTCAGAGATTGGGATGGGATGTGGTGAACTGAATAAGAATGAGCCCCTTAGGCTCATAGATTTAAAAGTTTAGTCATTAGAAAATGACTCTACCTAACAGGAATTAGGAGTTAAGAGGTGTGGTCTTGTTGGAGTGGATGTAGCCTTATTGGAGGAAATATATCACTGGGTTGTGGACTTCGCAATTTTAAATGCTCAAGGTAGGCCCATTGTCTTTTTCTCTTCCTACTGCCTGTTAATCCAGATATAGAACTCTCTGCTACCTGTCCAGCATTATATCTGCCTATGTGTTATCACACTTCTATCCATGCTGATAATGGACCTCTGAAACTGTAAGCCAAACCCAGTTAAATGCTTTCCTTAATATTAGTTCAGTGGTCATAGTGTCTCTTCATTTCATTAAATAGTGACTAAGACAGCAAGGAAAAGTACATGACAAGAAACATTGCTTGGGTCTTGACCATCTCTCTATAACCCAAGTTGGTTTCCAAATTAGTAGAGGTAAAATCTCTTTTGAGGTTAAAAAGAAATAAAATTCAAGTATAAAAACTAGTAATTCCTGGAAGAAATAAAAATATTTTATACTCCAAAATGACTGTAAGACTGGAGAGATGATATGTAAATCCACAGCCCACATGCAAGCTGAACTGGTAATACACTTGAGGTTGCCCAAGTATGACCATACTGACTACTGATTTATGGTCTCTGATATCAAGAATCCTCAGCTGCCTTCCTCACTCTGCTGAAAAACCAAGTCTCCATGTCTCTGAAAAGTTTGAATTTCCAACTTTAACTGTAACTGTAAGTCACATAGCAACTACTTCTAAGCACAGTTATGGAAATTTAATGAAACAGTACGTGGCAAGAGTTTCTCTCGACATTTGGCAAAGAGCCAGGCAAATATAACCACTCAAATTAACATTATCTACCTTGGGTTGAAACAGGATGATGTATTTTGCCCAGCAGTCTATAAGCAGTTATGAGATACACTGCCACGTATGGTAACATAAACCTGTAATCTCAGCTCTTGGGAGGTAGAGGCAGAAGGATTTTGATATCATAAGATAGCCTGTAAAGAAATAAAAGCAGGAAGGAAGAAAATAAGGAAGGAAAAAAGAAGACCCTATTCATGTTAGTAGACTGAGGTAACCTGTGAAGAAGGTTTGATACTCTTTTGACCCAGAAAACCCTATAAAATCATAAAAATTAAGGGGCTTTGTAGTTGGAAGTTTTTGGCCTGGCCTAGCCCCAAGGTCTGGACCCACCTGCAGTGGGCACCATTGGTAGCTGGAAATTTTTGACCCATCTCCTCCGGACCCTTTAGTTAGAACAAATCTTTTCCACTTACAATTTTGCAGCTTCTCAGTCTCAAATAAAGACATAATAATTGTAAGCTGTTTGGTCTATGGCTCAGGCTTATTATTTGCTAACTCTTACTTTTAAACTAACCCATTTTTTGCCTATGTTTAGCCACGTGCCTTACTACCTTTTTTATTACAGCAGTCTCATCTTGCTCAGTCCATGTCTGTTACCTCTCTCTCTCTCTCTCTCTCTCTCTCTCTCTCTCTCTCTCTCTCTCTCTCCCTCCCTTTTACTTCCCAGAAACTCTCCTAGTCTAGTTGCTCCACCTCTTCTTCCTCTTTTGCTACTTGACCAATCATCATTTTATTAAACCAGTATTTATGATGACATATACTGACAGTGTACAAGAGCATAGTTCCATAGCAACAGTCAAATCTTGTTCACTTTGATGCCATGAAACTCCCCAGGCATCAAAGATGTGCATGTTTGAAAAGTTACCTATTATCTGAGAGATATCTCTTTTAAGGAAGTCACATGTGCCCTGCAGTATAATGGTGGAGTCCATATCCACCTAAACCAAACAGTGGGACTGGAGACAAGGTCAGTGGGCACAAGAAAAATTGCTTAAAGCTTCAGAGAAGAATATAATGCTCAACTTAAGGATTTAGATGTAGATGGCTCTAGTCTTTGGACATACCCTGCTGAATAAAGCACCTCTGATGTGCCCATGAATTTATGGAGCTAATGACCAGGTAGATTAACCTGTACTTATACTCCCCTGCCACACTGAGATGATCCTCCCTGAACAGAAACAAACTGTCCCAAGGCCAGAAGAGTAGGCTGTACAGAAGAAGAGTTATCCCGGAAGAAACTGAAGAAACAAAAACTTATGGCATGGGAATAAATTTAGCATAAAATAAATGCAGATAAAACAGAGAGAGAGAGAGAGAGAGAGAGAGAGAGAGAGAGAGAGAGAGAGAGAGAGAGAGAAAAGGAAGAAAGGAAGGAAAGAAGGATTTTAAACAGGAAAATTAAGAGGGAGAAGAGACAGTTTCACATATATAGTGGATTTCACAAAGTTGACAAGAAGGAGATATTATGGGAAAAATAATCAGCAACATATATCACAAGATGATAAGAATTATGATACAATAGTTAGCATTATTATTATTAGAGAAGAAGCAGGTAGTCTGACTGTATACCTCTTCCCTCGCCCAAATATGCACAAGATGAACATCATAAAATGAAGAAGTGGTCTAACCTGAAAGCAGAAAAGCAATATTCCCGTTCTGAGTTAGAAACACATTCCTCTGACTGTCTCAGAAGTTAAGGCAGTCATTTCCCTTCCATCTTCTACTGAATTCTGTAATTCATAATGAACCAAAATGCAGCCTCCTCCTGAATGCCTTATCAAAGTGTGATCTATATATACATAACATTGCCTTAAAAAAAGAAAGAAGCTCATCAATGTGATCTGCTGGGTAACTTGTTTTCAGTCCTGCTCATTGATCATTCCTCCGTTTTCTAGAAAGTAGAAGTAAAATGATGGACAGTAACAAAGGGAGAGAAAAGGAGACATTAAATCATATTGAAAAGGAAACAAATGTAAGAAGACTTGACAGCAACAATTTGTGAGCCAACAGGGAGGCTTACTACAGGGAAGTGCAGTGAATCAAAATGATCAAATGATTTTATTAGTTTGGTTTTATTAGTTAGATCTATTACCTTTGTTTGCTCATGATCAGGGAAAAACAAAGTAATTATCATCAGTTTATCAAGACAGGGCCTCGTGGAACTTGCATGCCTATGCGGTTGGTTCTCTGATTCTGCACTGCCATGCTGTGTCTCCTCTCCATTGTTGAGCACTCTTTGCCTCCAACTCACCCCCTTCCTTAAGTAGGGCCTTGGAATGCATCTCACAACTCTCAGAAAACGGCTTCACAACATGGAGAGGAAAGTACAGTGTGTAGCTATTGTATTTAAAAAGCATTGAAGATGGACACTGCTCAAAGCAGAGAGAGAAGGGGAAAATCTTAATTTATCTTCAAGGCCCAGACTGTAAGCATGGTGCTGCAATCACAGCAGATATCCACCTCACATCACTGCCCTCCTCTGCAAGCCCCTGAACTTTACCTGGTGTAATCACATTCTCTGTGGGAGAGAGGGGATTCTGCTACCAGAAAAGCTAATTCTTGGGCATGCCCTAAGAGAAGGAGAACAGTCATTATAAACCATTCCAGATTACAGACAGGCGCTCTGCCATGGAAACTGCTGTAGACAGGACCGAGACAATTATCCAATGAAATAAATATTGTTATTTTAAAAAAATCTAACATTTTAATACATATGTGAAAAATGATGATGGAATAATAAATGGGGCATACTTTTAAAAGCTGATAATAAAAAAAGAAATGGATACAGAATCCTGCTGTCATGTTTGTGTTTACTCTGAATGAATGCCATGCAGCTAACTCAGAGAAAGAAAAGTGAGGGTGTTGGCTGCCATTTTTCTCCTTAATGAGAAGCTGTTCTTTGACTGGAAAGTGCTTTTAAAAGGTGCTGGGGTGGGCAGCAGAGGACTTAGCAGAAGCTTACTTGTTTGGGGGGTATGCAGACTGAGTTTCAATGCTTACCATTATCATCAAAAATAGTATTGCTGCACATGTAAACATTCACCCTGTTGGTGCTAGACTCCAGCTCAGACTCAGTCCGATTTCAATGTGGTATATTATTCTTTGTAAGATTCTCAGTTATTAGAATTGCCCTTTAGTATCACCTTTTACCATGCCAGAGCCCTGCTTTTAACTGGAATAGTGATTGATGGCAACTGAGAACTTCTTTGCTAGAGACAAGTATCACCCTTGCCTTAGAGCAAACCAACCCCTCAGACACAGAGGCACAACCAATCCAAACACACCCTCAAGGAAGCACACTTTGTTCACATTTAAGAGACCAAACACTAAAGGCCCTACTCTTTGGACTTGCTAGCTAGTCTTTCTTTACGTCCTGTGAACAGACAGACCCAAGTGACATTATTAGCAAGTTCCTGCAAAGACTGACACTCACGACTGTAGAGCCTAGAGACCCCGTACCCTTCAAACTACGCTCAGTCTCTTTGCTTTCCATCATTCCTTCAAGTAAGTTTCTAAGTCAGGGAGAGAAATGCCTAAAGACAGGAGAAGTTTTAGAAAATCAGCCTCAATTATACATCTGTAGCCCCATATGCACTTCACTTAGCAGGCAATGGGCTGACTACTGATGACATTTCAATGGCAAAAAATTATATTATGGAAAGAGCTCCCTTTCAACATCACATTTTCCTACCAGCTGCAGGCTCCTAAGTCAGTGTGATGTCGGAGTTGATAATAGGAACTGTACAGTCAAAGTACATAAGGAGACAATTCTCTGGGGCACTGACTTTGTTCTGAACTATCTGTTCAAGGGTGTTTAAATAGCAAACAACACTGGAAGATATGACGATTCATTTTGATAGTCAAGTGGAATCGATGAAACAGACAGCAGGGAGTTGGAGAGATGGGTCTGCGGTTAAGAGCACATATGCTCTTACAAAGAAGCAGAATTTCCATTTCCAGCACCCATGCCACGAAGCTCACCTTACAACCACCGTGAGCCTTATTGCATGACTCCTAATGGGTCTTAATAAAAACCTAGTGCCAGATTTGGGGGCAAATGCTTAAAGATCAGAGAAGCAGAAGAACAAGCCACTAGAGAAATGTCTCATTACTACTAAATCCTCAGGCTGAAAAGAGAAGATCCTGTCCCCATAAATCCTCAGACTAAATGCCTCTGAGTCCTCGGCTGAAAAGGAATGCAAGGGCTGAACTCCTGTCTCCTCCCGCCTTATATTCCTTTTTCTGCCCAGCCATATCACTTCCTGTTTCATCCTTCCTAGTGCTGGGATTAAAGGTATGTACTACTACTGCCTAGCTCTTTTTTAGACTAGAATAATCTTATGTACTCTACAGGGTATCCTTGAACTCACAGAGATCCTGAAGGATCTCTGCCTCTGCCTCCCAAGTGCTGGGACTGAAGGTGTGTGCCATCACTGATCTTCAAGCCAGCTATATTTGTTAGATAACAAATAATGCATTATCACAGACTTCAGCTTCCAGGGATCAGATGTCTCTTGATTCCAAGGCACTCTTATGCCTGCACCTACCTACACACACACACACACAGAGAGAGAGAGAGAGAGAGAGAGAGAGAGAGAGAGAGAGAGAGAGACTTTTAAAAGTAAGACTAGATTTGTAAAGCATACTTCTAGGTGTACCTGTGAGAGCATTACTACCAGAGACAATTGGGGTGTGTGTGTAGGAAGCTGGGGAGGTGGGGGTTGGCTACAATGTTCCACTTCTCCTTTCCACCCAGATGTTCTTCCTGACCAGGGAGTCAGCCGACAGAAACTGAAACCAGGAAACACAACAAATCCTTTCTGATGAAACTGTTTCTTAAAGCATTCTGTCATAGTGTTGGGAAAGTAACATTTCAGACCAGAAAGTTGCCATCATATTGCTTGCTAAGAGAGCTCGGGATATTGATAATAGATTGATGCTCACAATGTGAGCAGATGACATGTGGTCTTCTTCACACCATAAGAAAGAACTGAGGTTCAGGAAAATACTTAGACTATGGCTTCTTTGATGAATGTAGCAGTCTTAAATTTCTGACTAAGGAATCTCAAGTTTCTCCCAGCATCCACAAAATTGCAGCGGGGTCAGCTATGAGCTTGCAAGAAAGTTAAGATTTCAGACATTTCAAGCTTTTGACTAGACTCTCTTTGGCATTCTGATTCTGTTGTTGACAAGGTATATGCTGTTAGTAGATTTATTTATATTCTAGGCCACATCAAAATGAGGCAAGCTTTTAAAGTTTAAGGGTTGTATGATGTAATTCATTTAACATATACAAAATGTCTTGGCACATGCATGCACAAAATATATATCCAATAAATTTACCTAGTATGAATCTTGTAAGATTCCTTAGAATGAAGAATCAAATCCTAGTCTGATTCTGTAGGGCCTCAAAAGTCAATAAGTTCATTCCAGAACAGCTCATCCTACTTAGAAAAGTCCCCAAAAATGTTGAAATGAGATTTTACATTCCTCCCAGTTTTATGGAAGAATGAAAAGGAGAAAACAAAAAACAAAACCATGACCCAGATCTGAGAAAAAAATTCAAATTTTAAAAATGGGATTGGCTACTGAATGTCTCAACAAAACAACAAAAAAGAAGAGGAAGAGGAGAAGGGGAAGATTCAATCAGAGTAACATTGTCTTTCTCACTTGCAAAAATAATGTTACATTAATGTTACTGGTTAGCAAGTGACCATCCATGTTGTAACTCAGGGACTTTGATCACTCCAGTCATATCCCAATGCCTCTTTACATTCAGACTGTAGGCAGGAGGAGAGTATGGAAATGGACGTAGATTCTTGGCCCCAAAGTGCTCTTCACTGGACAAGATTGTCTCTTTATATCCCATTGGGAGGATTTCAAGTGTATTGTCTTGCATCACACAAAGGGGCATAGGAAAATAAATGAGAATTATCAGATGAAGAGCCAGCAATCTTTTATATATAATATAAAAGAATTTAACTATAAAGAATAAAAAGGAAAGTAGAGACTTTCTAAGGATATTTTTTATGAGATTTAAAAATAATGTCTGTATTCTATAGCTTTCCAAGAGAAGTTACTTGTTGAAGTATAATACAATCTGACTAGGATCTCTATATATCTTTTCTCTTTCAGGCATAGTTAAGGGATTTCTTAATTTCAATAGTATTCTCCTTTATTTTACCAGAGTAGCAACAATCTGGCAAAATACAGAAATGTTATTTAAAACTTCTTTGATCCATTGCCCTACAAACAGGAAGGTCCACACCTACAGCATTCCATTTTCACGATGTGAAATAGAGAGTCCAGTGAGCCTTCGTATGACCAGTATCCCTCCAGGCCAGGAAATTCTTTCTTGTCGCTAATTTAAATTTGTTATCCTATAGCTTAAGCTCAGTTCCTTTTGGATTTCTCTTAGATACAGAAAACAGATGTTCTTTCCTCCTTGCTCTATTATGCATTCCAACATCTCTACTTTTAGCCTTATCCTCCTCAGCAGACTGAAGAATCCCAGAACCTCTTCCTACAGGTCCTAAACCTAAACCATGCCATGAGATGCATTGCTTTTCTAAGAAATCACTCCAACTTTCCTGCATTCCAGTTAAGGTATCCAGAAGGAGATGCTCATAACATGGTCCAGTTTGCTAAGAACTTGTTCCGAAAGCAGCATGTATAGATAGAAAATTAGTAAATCTATTTGCCAAGAAAATTATATTCTGTCAACATTAAAAAATGTTTATCCCTGGTGTACTCCTTAGCTTAGCCACTGCTACTTTTACATTTGTCACCATCTTGGGAAGAATCCTCGGCTCACAATCCAACTTCCAAGTTACATAGCCGTATACTCTTCTCAGCACACCCTTACAGAAGAAAAAAATATTTTCTTCTTAAATACTGGAAATCTTTCCACATGTTCACAGCTGACAGACTTTGGCTCACGTGATTCTAGTAGTTCCTTTGCAGTCTGCAAAATGCTTCTTCTTCACAGCAGCTTTGGGGAAAGTGAGGATCACTTTCCTGTCACTGT
This sequence comes from Sigmodon hispidus, assembly GCA_004025045.1. NCBI lineage: Eukaryota > Metazoa > Chordata > Mammalia > Rodentia > Cricetidae > Sigmodon > Sigmodon hispidus. Next base: position 34,301 of record PVIH01015545.1, on the reverse strand, counting down.
ACTGAAGCCACGGCCTAGGCAGGGCCCTAACTCAGATTACCTGATATTGAAATTAAATGACCAAACAAGGAGCAATTTTTGCTTTTGGATTTGCTGCTACAGAAACCCAACAAATGCAAATCTTCATTCTCAACAGTAGCAAGATGACATACAATTATATCATTATAAAGTATCTGGTCCATAGAGGATCTATTGAGTTATTAAAGGCAGGTAATGGTATGCAACTACAATGTCTAAAGAGTGAATGTCATTTAATTATTTCACAAAATATTGGCACAATATATTCACACAATCATATGTCAATAAGAATATAACAGTGTATTTTTGACAAGGGAGATGATGTTCTTGATGTATAGAAAAGAAAAAAACAATATGTCTGTGAGAAAAGATGCTTCTTCTTCATTTATGTAATGATTTGTGGAGCATAACAGTGATCACCAGAACTCAGCCACAGCATTCACATTATCATCTGAAGAAAATGCCCATGTTCAAAAATGCAATCTCCCTTACTAAAGGTTACAAACACTTCTGACTATATGTATCAGTTTATTTTTTTTATTTCTTCCAGTTTTTTGTGTATTTTCAGCAAAGCTTGTTAAGACACAAATTTTAATCTCATAATTTGGGAAACAAGATTATTTGTGAGTTGTAAGTGACCATGATCTGTATAATGAGTTCTAGGCCACCAGGCCTAGATAGTGAGATTTTGTTGAGAGACAGGTGGGGGTCTCCTGAGGATACATGTGTGGTTGACCTATAGCTTCCACAAGGACACCATGCACACATATCCATATGTTCACCTGCACACATACTTTCACAAGATGTACATCTGCACACACATATACACATTGACACAAACAGGATCATACAAAAATGAGATAAATTACCATAGATTTTATTTTCAATAAAAAGAAAACTATATCAGCTTCACAAAAGGCTTATTTTAGGCCTAAATAGCTTGGGTGAACAAGAAGACTAGCATTTTTCATCAAATGTTTAATCTTTGATCTAGGAGCTTGTCTTAAACAGCAGTACTGTGGACCTCAGAGTACAACACTGGATATTTGCTGTGCTTTTGCCCTTCAGTGTTTGTTATACTGGAAACTCCTTCTACTTTGCTGTCTGTTGACTTGGATACTGCCATGAAAATTTGAGTTAATTGTTTCTCAGAAGTGACAGAATATCATTCATTGTTGATGTTATGTTAAAATGAAACTTTTTGCAGTAAAAGACAGATTAGAAAAAAAAATTATACAGGTGTCAATATTGTGCATTTGCTTATGGTAGTGCAGCAGTAATGTCCATGTGAGGCAGTTAGGAACTTTTTACCTGTGCATCTTCAGCTAGTAAAAGCATTAATATCCAAAAACAAAGATTACACTACATTTGCTCCTTAAGTGATATCATCACAAATAATTGCCATTGATGAACTTTGTCATTTCTGATCCAGACAAATTACAGTTGCTTTTCAGTAAATCAAAGTTTAGCCTGGCTTCTGGTGAAAGAGAAACAGTATTGTTTTGCTATCTTAGTGGGAAAAGTCTATATTTTTTCATCATTTCCATTATTTTAATGTTTTGTCTTACTGTCAGATCTGTCATCTTTATACAATGTTTCGAAAAGTGAAAGTCTATCAGCTTCTCTTGGTTAGAATTTGAATGGTATAACACTGTCAATTTTTGACATTATTTGCACAATGTAGTTATAATTTAATAATAAAATTATGTTTTTAAAATTTTTCAACATACAGAGTACACTATCTCTCTGCCTTTCAGAAATAGTACATGCACTCACACAGAAACATATTCATATACGAACCACCACTCTGAACACACATACACACACACACATTTTTAAAAATTAAACACCAAAATAAAATAAAGCTTCACATGTCTTAGAAGCTTCCTCGATTTTGTCACTGAAATTCAATGTATACTTCTGTGAGAAGAGTTTACTAGATTAACTTCTAGGAAGGCAAGGCTACTTCCATATTCCCCACATTCTCATATCATATTTTGTATCATACTAAAGCAATAATGTGCAAAGAAAGAATGGTCAATTTCAATGAACATAAAAACACCTTTCAGTGATTCAGAATTAGCAAGAAAAAGTGCTTCTAGATGTAGAAATATGAGACTTTTAATGATATTTGTTCAGTTTTAGAAATCAACAGTAGAGAAATGGAAGACAAAGAACTTCATTTCCAGTCAAGCAGATACTCAAGGACACTTTTATTATAATCAGAAGGTAAAATTATATTTGGGAGTTTAATGTTGAAATGAGTAAAATATTAAAATAAAATATAGTTTCATTAGATATTTAGGTTTGTTTTTGGAATCAAAGTTTATTCTGCTTACTCTACGTGTGTATTTTTGTGTGTATTTATGTACTCATGGTACAATTCATGCACTATGTAGAGCAATAAGTTTATTCAAAACCGTTTAAATTCATCTATCTTTATGAACTTGTCCATATTTACAAGTGTTTGTAAAATAATATGTAATATAACAATGTATAAAGTTAATGTTATAATTAAAACTTTTCCAGTTTCCAACTCATTAATCCATTAATCAGTTGCCTTAGAAAAAAGAGGTTCTATTCTGTATGCCCTCTGGAATCCTCTGGGACTACTAATCCCTGCAATACTTGCCAGATCCACCCTTTCTTACTCAGACTGTGACACGCCTTTAGGATATCCTTTTCCCACCTAAAGTAATTTTGCTGAATATGTTTCATTCCTCCTCAGCAAAATCTCCTACATGCATTTTGCTTGGAGAAGGTGGGAGATACATATATCTTATAATATGTATGTATGTATGTATGTATGTAAAATGAGGTTTCTGGACCCCATCTGGCCAGAGGTCCAGACCCACAGCTTGGGCCTGCCTAAAGCCAAAATGACTCAGATGCTTATATTAATATCATGCTGTTGGCTTACAGCTCAGGCACATTGCTAGCTAGCTCTTTCATCTTAATTCAACCCATTTCTATTAATCGGTCCTGCCACGTGGTCCAAGGCTTACCTAGTTCATTATATCTTTCTTTCTGGGCAGCTGGATCGAGTCTCTGTCTGACTCCACCCTCCTTTTCCTACCTAAACTCCAATTTCCCACCTACTGCTACAGTGCCTGCCATAGCCAAAACAGTCCTTTAGTCACAGCATACAGATATCCCACATAGTATATATCATATATATCATATATGTGTGTGTGTATATATTTATACACATATACATACATATATACATATATACAAACACACAGACTCACATATATATACATATACATACATATATACATATATACAAACACACACACACACACATATATATATATATATATATATATATAGCCCCAACAGTTTCTGTTTGAATCCAGACCTTGATCAAATAATAGCCCATATGCTAATAAGTGATGGGTGCATCTAAGACTATTAGCCCTTGAGTAAATCTTGGATCTCTTATGGAGAAGGAGAGAGCATGCCTCAGTAAGAGTTCATGGGATTTGCAAAATGGGGTTATATCCTTCCAAAATCACTGATGTTCTGCAGATCCTAAGCCTGATTCATACTTTGATTCCTTAGCTAGAAAGTCCACAAATAAACACAGAAAATACTTGTGAAGTTAGAGTTGGGCTTCCTGATTAGAAAGGGAGGGGGGGAGGAGGGAGAAGAGAAAGTGGCATAATGTTACTAAATATACAATCCTTAATTTAAATTGTTGTTTGAATCATTTCTTTTCTTGGTCTTCCTTCTTTTGGCTAAATAAAAGAACTAAACATAAAGGTTTCACCAGCCTATCAGCAGATCCCTGACCTCAGGAAATCCCTGGTGTTTTACCATGTTCCCACTCTGCTTGAATGGTAGTAGAGGCCAAGCAGAGGGCAGTCACTTCATGACGTCTTAGATCTTTGCGTCTTAGCTTATATGAGTGTAAGAAAGGGCTTAGGCTGGATGAAAGGTCACTGTTAATTTATAGTGGTGCTAATGTTTTCCATTCAGCATGTACGTTGCAGGCAGATGGCTGCTGAACTTCCTGGTTCCCTCTCTAATGCCACCTCCATCTAGTCGCTTTGCTCAGGATTCCTAGTGGGAGATGTAGAAAGAAGACTTTTCATGCTTCTTCTAAAAGCTGAGGGATAATGACTCAGTGAGAGTCACTTACAAAGTTCCTGGGGCCCTTGGTGGCAGCTTCATTGTTCTATTCACAGCAGGGTGGCAGACAAAAGTTTATCAGGAAGAAAGAGAGAGGGAGAAAAACCCTCAGGGTTAAGTGGAACTCAAAAGAAATTCAAATATTCTAAAATAAAGTTTTCTCTTGGGCTTTAATTCTGGCCTTTGATTTGCATTCTTTTAAAAAAAAATATTAAATAATGTTTTCAATAAGGCAATTCTTTTGTTGCTTTCATTTAAGCCCAAACCTTTGACTTGAGGGCATTGTTAATAAAGTTAAATATTATGCTTACATTGTTAGCTTAATACTAAATGGGAAGGGCGGCTTTGTAATTGTATGATTTTTCTCACTCAAGCCATTTCTTTTAATAAGTCAGTTTAAAAATTCAGCAGATAATGCTAGGGCAGTTCCTAAAGGAAGTGCTCATCCACAAAGAGGCACAGCCAACTTAAAACTGAGCAGTTAATGAATTCTGTTCATTGGCTTTATCCTTAAAAACTGAGTAAATGCTTTCTGAAATGGGTGTTAACTAGGTGGACAGTGTCTAAGCTGTCCTAAACACTGCAAGTCAGTTTACAGATAGCAGATAACATTTTTCAGATAACATCTGAAAATAAAAAATGAAAAATAAGCCACTGCATGCAGATAAAATCCAGGGTACATAGTTGAATTCAGATACCTTTAGTAACATAGCATCAATAAAAAATATTTAAATATTTATGGAAATTTTCAAAAATTTATAGCTTTGTAAATTTTTTTCTGCAGGTTTATATTTAATTATACACACACATATAGATGTACATACATAATTATATAAATATACATATATATTTAAGTATATATATGTCTGTGCAGAGGTAGGTGCCAGAAGAGGAGGTTTGATTACCTGAAGCTATAGTTACAGGCTATGGTAAGCTGTCTGACTTGGGTTTGGGGAATCAAACCCAGGTTCTCTCAGTGAACAGTGTTCAACCCTTTAACACTGAACCATCTCTCCAACCCCAGATCTACAATTTTCTAACCCATTGCACTGAAAAAAAAAAAAAAAAACAGATGCCCAATACTACAAATGTGTCAAAAACTCATTGTTTGGGAGCTAATAAGTCCTAAGGGTAAACCCATTGTTATTATTTTCTGAACAGAGTGTCAAAGTGCCTTCTAGGTTAACACAGCTTTCAAACATTAAAAAATTTCTTTATGTAGTAATAACAGTTGAGACAAAACCTCACTACTGATTAATGTGCAAAGGTTAAATGTCTATTACTCAGATTCAAAAGAAACATTTAGGTCATAGCCCATCCACCCAATGTTTGGAGACCACTGTAGAGAAAGAGTAGAAAGATTTTAAGAGCAAAATATTGTGGAGGCCAGAATGAAATAATGTCTTCTGGGATGTGACAGTGCCATTATATGCATGAAAGTACAGCAACTCTGGCTTCCTACACAAGATTAATATACTCAACATTCAAGTCTGGAATAGGAGTAGGTGGGGTACCCAAGCTTCCATCACTAGCTGAGGGCCTAATAAAAGTTGATAGATGGTGGATATATAAAATTCTCAAAAAATTAACAAAGTATTATATTTAAAAATGAACAGAATTGTTCTGAAATGAAGATTATTAGTCACTTATCTACATATATTCCTTTAACAATATGGTGGAAATAAGCTGAGTAGACACCCTCACAGACAGTTATATATTTTAAGTCCTAAGTCATAGGAGGAAGGCAAAGGTAATTGATGCAGCTGTCAATATGGAGACTTTTTACTAGAGAGCTTGTGTACGATACAGACAATGAAAAATCCAAGGTGGTCCTACAGAAAACTACCATGCATTGAAGGTGACACCATCTTTGAGTCAACTTTAAATTACTCAACTCAGGAATGTAGTGAGAAACAGCCAAATACCACTTAATTTCTATTAGGGAGACAAAATAGTGTAGCAGTTGTTCATGATACTTAAAAGTGTAAAACTGTACATGGGTGAATGTATCAAGCAGGGTTGTGACAAACGTAACTATAATTATATGTGTCTATTTATCCCAAAAAGCAAAAAAAAAAATGACCTACTTTATTCAATAAACTCTTTTGCAAAAGGTTTTTAATCATAATTCCAATTAAATACAGAGTTGTTTTCAATAACAAGAATAGTCTTTTCTACTTATCAATTCAGATCAACACTTACTAGTATCAGCACAGTAATTACAAGGGAAAAAATAAGTTTATAAATCTCTCCACCCCCATCATTATAGCTGCACTAAGATCAAGTCCATAAATGAATCATACAAAGTTTTAGTGTAAGTTCTAGTCTGGGATAGAGGTCAATGGTAGAGTATGTGCTTAGCATGCACAAGGCCCTGGGTGAAATGTCCAGAACCAAAAATAAATGAAGAGAAGCAAAGGTGGTTAATAATATTCTTATTAGTATCATCATATTCGTAGTTTATATTTTCTTTTCTATTTTTATTGGCTATCAACCTAAAGAATAAGACAGGAAAGAGAGAAGGGGTATATAAATGGAACAAATGAATAGCTTTGAAAATTGACAGATGAGTAACAGAAGCTACTAGTAAAAAAATTATTTCTTCAGAACTCTGAATTTAATGTTTGTATTTAAGTGTTATGACCACAAAAAAATACTGTTAGCTATATACATAGATTATACATTGATGTCCTTTTAATGGCATGTAAATCAAAGAAAATAGGACTACAGAACTTTGACAGAATTATTGAACTTGACAGAAAGTAGTATGTGAATGTGGATATGTGTGTATATCTGTGTATGTGTCTCTACATGTGTGTACATGTTTCATTTTGTATGAGTGGGTATATGTATGTGTATGGTGTGTGATACTGATTTATTTTCTTTTGAGTAGATTTGAAATCTAAAACTGATTGTCTTATAATTGTAAGATAAAAATTAATAGTTGATTATGTAAACAATTTATACTTAAGTAGAACACTAGAATATGCACATGAAAATTAATCTTAAGTCCCTTAAAAGTAAAAACTAAGACTGGAGAAACTGCTTAGTGCTTAAGACATTCGCTCAGAGAGCTAGTTGGTGGGAGTTCAGATCCCAAATACATAAAAGCAAAAGAGGGGACAGCACACTTGTGATCCCAGAGTGAAATAGGCATAGACAGGGCACCTCCTGGGCAAGTTAACTAGAAAGCTTGGCTGGATAGGCAAACCCAGTGTTCAGCAAGAAACCCACACACACCACTTAGGAAACAAAAATTAAGAGTGACTATGAGAGACACCTGATATCAGCTTCTGACTGTCATTCACTCATACATCCTTATGTATATAATATATTGATAATATATGTCAATTGCAATAGTTAACTCAATTCAAATATTAAATCAAACCATATTTTTCAATACAGAGTTAGAGTTATTACCTTAACTATCAATTTAAAACTTTTATTTCTCAAGTAAATAATCCAGTAACACTAAACTAATTAAATTATAAATGTTTGGACTGGTATGTCAAAGGTAATGAAGAAACTAGAATTAGCTGATTTTAAACAAGTCCACGTGTCTATTTTGTACTTTGGGATCTTGAACATGTATTTTGATTGGCTTCTATAGGGCTTTCATGTTGGATGACCTGAGAGTTTATAGACCGCTAAAACACAGAGACACAACTCTTCTCAGCGCTCTCAAACAAAATTAAGTTTTCTCCATAGAAGAGGCTGGCAAATTAACAATCATTAAGCACTTTATTTGTGCTAAGCACTACTTATACAGAAATAATATCATTCATAGGTTCTATTAGAAAATTCCACTCTATTCATTAAATACTATATTATCTTATTTAATTCTTAAACAAGTTTATGAATGAGATATTACATTGATCTATACATTGCAACACAAAGTATTATATGATTAGATCATCATTATATGAGACAGCATACAGTGAGAATCAGATGGGAATGGACATAAACAGCACAGGATCTGGGCTACTGTCAAAGCCTTATTACAAATGCTGCTATAATGAGCTAGTTCCTTCAAGCCTAGCATGACCATTGGCCATCATGGAGCAGAGACTGCAGTGGTGACCCACGGAAAGTTGAAAGTCATGTCAATAAAGCAAGCAGCATGCTATGATTCTATGGTGATAGAACAGAGCTGTTAACAACCCATAATATAAGGAAGACAGGGAGGAATGTCTACCAGTTCCCTACCAGATCTTCTTACCTCTCAGCTGTTCATGCTCTTGGAAGAGTATTGAGGAGGAGACAAAGGATTAGCTAACTCCTTTACTCAGTTAATTAATTTGGAAGGTCTTCTCCCATGCTGAGTGGGTCTTTTTGGAGATGCAATTGCCTTTGTGTCACTTGTGCCTCTATTATGCAGTCTTTGACCTATGCTCTACTGCTGTAAGGAAACCCAATAAACTCATCAGCTCTCAAATTTGGACTGGCTGGACTTGTTTCTTTTGGACTGTTTATGCTTTGTTTGGAGTAACAGACATTCATTCATGTTTTCCCTGGAAAAGTCACACATCAGGAGCCCACTGAGGAAAACATACTTAGTTTGGTGTGCTAAGAAGCATGTGAGAAAATATTCTGGGTGACATGGTTGGGCAGTTCATAGGCTGAGTAAGAAGACGTGAGGATAGTAGCAGGGTTATATGGAGACTTGAAGATAGTACACTGCTGGCTTAAAGATGAAGGAAGAAGCCACAAGTCTAGGAAAACAAAACACCTATAGGCATTAGAAAGACAAACAACAACAGAAAAAAATCCATGGAACTGCTTTTCCCATTAAAGCCTAAAAATAATGCAACAAAGGAGATGAACTGGTCTTAGCTCAGTGAAATACAGTGCAAACTTTTGGACATCAAACTATACATTTATATTGTCTTAAGTCATTAAATTTATGACCATTTTTTTTACAAGAACTATTGTAGACAGCTGCGTGCAGCCACGCCTTAAAGATGGCGCTGGCATCTGCCCTCCACTTTCCCGATGGTGAGTGCTCTCAGTGATAAACAACTCCATAAGTGGCTAAGGCTAAGAATTTGGCTTGCTTTCCCATACCTGGGCCTATCAGTAGTACCCACGGGTGGCGCACTAGGGTTGGCTGCCCAGAGGCTATTTAGGCTGCGAGAGGGTTTCCCCAGGGTCGTCAGTCAGAAGTCGTCAGAAGATTGTTCAAGATTCCTGAATAAACTGCTGAAAGATGAGCCTGGTATTGCATCTTCCTTGCTGGTCAAGGTGGGCGCGACAAACTATGGGAAAACAATTTATCTTACAAAAAGGACAGGGGGTAGTAAGTCACCACAAAAAGAAAGCATAGCTTCCCAAAAACGCCGTTGCCTTTTCACTGTCTATCCTAAATCATACTTCTAAATTTATGTGAGTAACAGTCCTGCTTTCAGCTCTGTGCTCCTAAAATTCTCTCTCAACATCTTATCCATGTTCTCATATAGAAATGCCCCAAATTTGGCCATTGTTATGTAAATTCTCACTGGCAAGAGTTTGACAATTAAAGGATCTGGTCTATTACAGCATCTTCTACATAGTCTATACAATACTCTCCTTTACCCCTTCACAGTCATCTTGCTATAGGCATCATGTTACAGATAATGTGGTAATTTGAATGTAATTGGCTCCCATAATCTCATAGGGAGTGGCAGTATTTTAGGATGGGTAGGTAGCCTTGTTGAAGTAGCTGTGGCCTTGTTAGAAGAAGCATGTCACTGTGGGGTGGGCTTTGGGGTCTCTTTTGCTCAAGGTTTACTCAGTGTAAAATGCAGTCTGTACCCTGTTGCCTTCTGCTCATGATATAGCCAGGACCATCACTGCTTTCATACCAGCATGCTCACTGCCATGATAAAAACGGACTACACCTTGGAATCTCTAAGCTGCCACCTCAATTAAATGTTTTTCTTTATAAGAGTTGATGTGTTCATGGTGTTTATTTATAGCAACAAAAACTCTAAAAAGACAGAAGCTTGTGCCAAGGACTGGGATACTGTTGTAATAGGCTTGACCATGTTGTTGTTTGGAGAAATTTGGACTTTGGTTCATTGTGTTAAGAAAGCTGTGGGATCCTTGAAACACTAGTAAGTGCTTAAAGGGGCATACTAACAGGAGCATTGAAGACAATGTGATTAGATCACCTGTTGGGGACTACCTCCAGAGGTTTCAGAGGAGAAAAAATTTATTTGTTACCTAGAGATTGTTCTTGTGATATTTTGGTAAAGAACTTAGCTGCTTTTATCCTCTTGTTCAAAGAGTCTGCTTGAGGCTAAAGTAAAGAGATTTGGATTAATTTCATTGGCAGAGGAAATCTCAAAGCAACCTAGTATAGACTCCATCATGTGGTTATAGTGGTAACTCTAATGAAGATTTATAGTTAAAAGGAGCAAGAAAATGTAAAATTTGAGGAGAAAGTAAAGGAGTTAAGTGTTGTATTCAAGAAGATAAACAGATTAAAAAAATAGAATCAAGGGAGTGGTGACCTCAAGGCAAGATCCCACCCAGCTAAGTTTCCAATTTGTGAAAAGTTTAGAGCCAGGTATGGTGGTACATGCCTTTAATCCCAGCACCTGGGAGGTAGAGGTGGGTGAATCTCGGAAGTTGAGGCCAGCCTGGTCTACAAAGCAAATTCAAGGACAGAAAAGCTTAGGCAGTGAAAGAAAACAGAAAGCTGGTGATGATGTAATGAATATTTCAGCCCCAGAAAGCAGCTGAACTTGGCAGCTTTGGTTACATGGTTCTGGCTTTAGCAGTAAGGACAGAAGAAACAAGTTATAGAATTTGCCTCCACACCTAAGGAAAATCGCTGAGGCCAGACATGTGTCAGGAGTGTCTGTGATGATATACTGTATACCAAATAAAGATTGCCAGAAGATCAGAAGACAGAGTCAGTCATAGAGTTAGCCGTAGAGGTCAGGTGATATATACCTTTAATCATAGAGGTCCAGAGACAGAGGCAGAGATCCACCTGGATCTCTGTGAGTTCAAGGCCACATCCAATCCAAAAGAGAAACAGAGACATGCAGTGATGTCACACACCTTTAATCCCAGCACTTGGGGTCCCATGTCTCTGCTCCCAGTACTTGAGAAGCACACCTGTCTTTATTCACAGCACTAGATAAGTTGAGACAGGAAGTGATATGGCTGTGCTGGGAAAGGAATATAGGATGGGAGAAGACAGGAGTTTAGCCCCCTTTCATTCAGTCTGAGGATTCATGGAGACAGAATCTTCCTCTTTTAGCTGAGGAATTGGTGAGGTAAGAAGTAGCCATGGCTTGTTCCTCTGTCTCTCTGATCTTTCATCTTTTCCCTAATATCTGGCTCTGGGTTTTTATTAAAAGATCAATTAGGATTCATACAACAGGTGTCTCTGAATGAAGGACTAGAGAGGCCATTGTGTGAAGCTCTCAAGTTGAAGCCTGGATTGCCTTGGAGAACCAAAGATGTTAGAGATGTCAGAGCCAGGGACTGCCTGCCAAGGAGAGCTGCTAACCGGTAGTATAACCAGTACAAGAGAGAAAAGTATGATGCAGTCAACAAAGAAAGGGGCTGAAGAGCTGAAAAGCAATTTGCCATCACACATGGGGCTGTAGAGTTTGTGGTTTGCCCAGCTGAATATCTGTCTTTGATCCAGTATTCCTCACTATTCTCTCTTCCCTATGTTTTGAATGGTATTGTACATCCTGTGTCATTAAGTATGTGATCTGCTTTTTTATTTTGGTTATATAGGTGATGACAGTTAAAAAGAAGAGACTTTGAAATTTAAACTTTTAAATCAGTTTGGGACTGTGATTGTTAGGATTTTTTGTGTGGATCTGGCATGGTACAAATATGAATTACCTGTCATCTGGCAGCAGATTTCTATGAATACAGAGGCCTCAGAGGGGACATGACAGAGGCAGTAGTGGGCAGCAAGGGACACTTAGAAGCTGTTTCTACGTAAAAGGACTTTAAAGGACTTTATTATCATGATACAGGGACATGGTTATAATAACAGAGTAAGGAAGGGGAAGAGATAGAGAGATAGGGGAATAGAAATGTGGAGTGTTCCTGAGAGACAGAGACAGAGAGAGATTCAGAGGTGGGAATTCCTCTTAAATGGGGCTTGATATCAGAACTCAGGGGAGTGATGGCTTTAGAGAGTAACAGTATTAGGCTATGGGATCTTTTTAAGTTGGACTAAATGCACTTTGGATTATGATGATGTTACAATTTTATAAGGGCTAAGAGTGGAATGTGGTAGTTTGAATGTAATTGACCCTCAATGTCTCATAGGGAATGGCACTATTAGGAAGTGTGGCCTTGTTAGAGGAAGTGTGTCACTGTTGTATGAGCTTTACGTTCCCTTTTGCTTAAGCTTGCTTATTATGGCACTCAGTGCACTCCCTGTTGCCTTCTGATCAAGATGTGGCCAACACCATGTCTGCTTGCATGCTGACATGCTCCCTGCCAGGAACTGTAAACAACTAATTAAATGCTTTCCTTGTAAGAGTTGTCATGGTCATGGTGTTACTTCACAACAATGGAAACCCTAAAACAAATGATCTCAGAGATTTTCAAGTTCTTTGGAGCAGGGACATACATAAGCAGAAGCACAGAAAAATATAGACAGTTATATAGGAGAAAAACACTGCCAAGAACAGAAGAGGCCACAGAAAGGCCTGAGGCTCAAATGGCCTAGGACACCAAAGTCCTCACCCTGTCCAGGTCATTTATCCAGTGCCAAGCCTTCTTCAGCAGTTGAACATCATAGACTTCCTTCATAGCCTCTTGGTTTGGTTAAATGACACATATCCCAGTGTATCCCGGTTCTTCCACCTTCCTCTGACACTGGTTTCTTTCATTTGTGAATGTTGACATATCTGAAGTTCCCCTCTACCTTCTCTATCTCAGATGAACCATCCCCTGTACGTGTGAAGTCCCAATGTCAGACCTCCCCTTGAACTAGACCTTTAGCTCCTCTGAAACCTAAATCTTCACCCACTTAGTAGGAGTGAACAAGCGACTACTTCTCAGAATCAGTTAACTCTTATATAAATTTTTTCTTTTGTAAGTAGTTTTTTTCAACATGAGGGAAAATACTTTGATATCAAACATTGCCTTCTGTAACAAAATGCTAATTATACATTTAATTTGTGTGGGACAATGGAATGTTGAACACATTCATGGAGGTGCATGAGTACAAGTCTACATGTAATGTGAAGACAATCATCAACAATGGATGTCTTCCTTGATCTTTCTCCACCTTACTTTTTGAGATAAGGCTCTCCCTGAACCTGAATCCACTAGACTAGTTAATTTGACCTGACTCCCTGGCCAGAAACCCCAGAAATCAGCTTGCATCATGGCTCTGTAGGTGTGACACTATAGGCTGATTTTCACATGGAGCTAGGGGTCCAAATGTAGGGCCTCATTCTTGTACAGTGAGCACTTTACTGATTGAGCATACACAGACACATTCAGTATTCCCAGGGCAGCTCATTTATAAAATTGACTTTCAAATAATTTCTAACTTCAGTATGGAAGAAATCATGAAGTAATATAATCACCCAGACTATAATATCAGAATAATTAGAAAAAATGGGGAAAAAAACATTCCTTTTAAAAATAAAACCAGACAGCAAGATAATCCAAATTAGGATCACATTGAAATAGTGGGTACAAAATGCACATTAGATTAACTTAAATGATTTAGAATGTCTAATAAAGAAATTGATAGTTATTCGCCATAGGTAAAGGTGAATTTAGAACAAAAAAAAAACGATGAAAGACAATTTTTTTGAACATTTCTTAAAACTATTTCAAAGATCACGAATCTCATGCATAGTCCACACACACACACACACACACACACACACAAAGATAGATGATCAAGTAATTTCCTGCCAGGGGGTCAAGATGTGCATTAGTACAATAATCATCCTGAAAAATCTTGCAATAAGGAAAAAATTACATTTGTTTACACAAAAGTTTCCCTTACTATTTGACCTTTGACTAATCCCATCTTCTACAATCCCGTTAACTCCGTTCATATGGGAATATTTAGGGGAACTTTGCAATACAGAAGGGTTACCCACCTTTTTCTGTAAAGGCTGAGGAGGAAACACTTTAGATTGGGCAGGTCACATGGTCACCAACAGCGATTCCACTCAGTGCACAAATAGTCTAAACAGAGTAGCCTTAAGAAGGGGATGTGAGGGGATCCAAATCATTGTTTAAAAATAACACAGCAGAACAGAGTTAGGCTGTGAGCCATAGTTGCTGACCCTGCAGTGGGGGCAGAATTCTCCCAGAAACAGAAGCTGAAAATTCAGTACTTTTTTTTTCCCTAAAAAAAGTATTGCCTTCAAGTTTCTTCAAGAAGCAACATCCATGAGAAGTGTTTTTGAATTTTGTTTTGAAATAAAAAGACCTCATCAGACTGGGTTCTAGTTTCATCCATCAGGAAGGACAGACGCCAGAGCTAAATTGCCTGTAGGTTACAGTTTGAAATAAATATTGGATAGGGTTTACTAGTTGACTTAGGATACAGATAATACATTTTAAACTATTGTTATTCCCCAGCAATACAAATAGTTACACTAGATGTGGATTTCAGAAGCAGATGGTTTAGTATTAATTATCTGTCTTACTCATAGTCCGGAAGCAGAGTGATGAATACTGATTCTTAGCTCACTTCCTCCTTTCTATGAAGTCTAGTATCTCAGCCCATGGGATGATACTGCCCACATGTAGGCTTCCTTCCTACCTCCACTAACCTCATCCAGGTAATTTCTCACAGACTTGTTTCTATGGTGATTCCGAATCCCATTGAATTGACCATCAAGTGTAACCATCGTGGCACACCTATTTTTTAAATGTGTTACAATGTTAAAAAGATGGCATTTATTCACTTTAAGTAGTAATTATGTAAGTTCTAATACTATATTCTCATAAAATGATAAAGCAATCTATTCAGGTATGTAAATTTAAAGGATAAATTAAAATTGTCTCCTCACATGTATCTAGTGATATCCATTCCAACAAAGTTCTCATTAAGACAATTTTATCACCATAGGGAGATACCCTCGGGTGATTAAAACGTAGGTGAGAGAAACACAGTATTTTCCCTTGCTCTAGTTTCTTCTTTTCTCTCATTATCTTGTTGAGAAGCACATATGCCTTGTCAAATTAGCAAAAATATTAGCAAGTATTGCAGTCTTGGTTCCCAACATTAGTTTTGATCATTTAGTTCATTTCTTCATTTCTCTGGAGGCTCAAAAGACCTTTGGCAATTCTGTTAAATGATCTCTTATTTTCCTCAGTAAATGTCATTTCCTCAATCTAGTAATTAATAAAAAAAAACAAGGTCCCATTTGTTCAGCATGTCATCTCTCTCTCACTTGATTTTTGGGCTGCAGTAAACTTTGTACCATTTACCATTTTATTTTTTGCCAAAAAATGAGGTAACTTTACAGCTAAATTTTAATTAGATTGCTTGATCCTTGGTTAAAGTTTGTGGGTTTCCATTATCCTACCTACAAAGACTGACGCAAATACTTTTTAAAAATCATGTCTACTCTAGGATCCATTTTCAAGTCCCCTTCCTTCCTTCCTTCTTTTTTTTTTCTTTCTTTCCTTCACTTTTAGAAGCCATTTTGTGCTGTCCATATACTCATGAAAGTAGATCTATGCATTGTAGGTTAGTGGACTTACTCTGGGCCATACTGGAAGAAAACGGACTTTTTTTGCCCAGCAGCCTTCAATAGGCTCACAATGCCTTCCTCTTCCCTGCTGGAGTGCTGCCTGGATTGGTCTGGTGTGTGTCCGAGGGATTGCACAGGTAACCACAGCTGTTGTGATCTCTTACAGTCCAACTCTTTAATAAAGGTTGATTTTCTTGAAATGACAAAGTAACAAAGCCACTTGAATATGTCCCTGGCTACTGAATTACTACTATGACCACAGGGAAATGCATGCTACAGATCAAACAGAAATTCTCAATTTTTCACAGAAATCAGATTTCTTATGAATTACTTAGGTTACAAGTTGGTAGTGAACCATCATTATTTCATCAAGACAAAATTCAATAAACAGAAGAATTTCTTGATTACTCAAAATTTAGGCAAAAGTGATGATAGCTAACCTCACACACAACTAATTTTTAAGTATTCCTTTTCCATGAATTCAGTGTTTCAATGAACTGATCCTTTTCCAGACAATCTTATCAATGGAGGCCTTTCCTTCTATGGCTCACATGTACCGTTCTGAGGTTACCTTTCTCCATAATTCTTCATGCCTGTCTTCCCTGTACCATAGCTATTTCACAGTACTGGAGACAAATAAGTAAGCTATTGACTGTTATTTAAATAGCTCATTCTGGCTCAAAAGCATATTGACTATTGACTATTTGCCAGGTATTGTTTTTGCACTAGGGACCAAACAGGTAGTCGTTACTCTTATGGAGCTTATAATTAGAAAAGAAAAACATAATGAAGAAATGCATAGGCAAAGAGGATCATAATAAAGTGTAAAATAAAGGAAAGCAAGAAAGAAAGGGAGGGAGGAAGAAAGATAGGAAGAGAGAAAAAAAAAACAGCATTACAACTGAGCTTGTGGATGTAAGGGTCCAGCTTTGTATATCCTAGCTACTAGAAGGGGATTTGAACTTGCCCTATTCAGAAACCCAGCAAGGCCTGTATATTTATAGCATAAGGCCATGGCCTCAGGTAATAAAAGATCAGTATTCACAAGCTCTGTATCCAATTCCCTCAAAGTCAATATATTAATTATCTATTTCTTAAAAGCGTACAATAGGGTATTATGAATGTCTGATTTGAAATCAAATTTCAACTATTTGAGGATGATTATCAAACTTTATATATCTTGTGTCACTAGCTACACCAAACCAAGAAGAGCTGTGTATGTGTACTTGACACGTGTCTGCCCAAATCCAATGCCTGCACCCATGTAACCTAATTATATACCACTCTATTAGTCATATAACCACAACTTTACCTCTCCACTAACTCACCACCAAATTGCAAGTCTTTCCACTTAAGAAGTAAATCCTCTACTTTCCCCACAGAGATGTCCCCTTTAAGTTATATCATGAACATTTCTTTAAAAATTTTTGTATATCTATTGTGTGTGTGTGTCTGTGTGTGTGTGCATTCATACATGAATACTCATGTCAGTGTACACAAGAAAGTTAGAGGACAACTGTAGAACCTTTACTTTCCTTATACCATTTGGCTTCTGAGAATCAAACTCAGGTCATTAGACTTGCTAGCAAGCTACCTGCTGAACCACCTCCCTGGATTTCACAGAAACTTCTGGAGAGAGCTTCTTAGTCATTGAAGGCATTTCCTGACTTCTTACATTTTTCATCTCATTGCAACTGAATTTTTTTAAAGGAAATTTTAGTTGCCATGAGATGAAGAATGTAAGAAGTTATGACCAAAAAGCCATAGGAGGAATAATTTAGATACAGGGAGAGCTGCACAAGTCTAAGCATGAGAATGAATTCTAGGACATAAGTTAAAGGAAATGCATCTGTACTAACCTTGCTGGGAACCTTCCATGAAGGACCTTTTAGTCCCCACACTAACCCAGTGGGCAGATGCTACTGTTACTTCCATGACACGGAAGATGGGCAGGCCGATTCACTCACACTTGATTCCCTTCCCTTTTGCCTTGGTTTTCCTTTCAATGATGTCAGCTACCTGTATACAATATTGATCTGAAAATATTGCAAGGAAAATTCCAAAAATTAGCAGTTTACAAGTTTTAAGTAGCTTCTTATTACTTTCTATGGTTGGGATTATTCCATTTTATTATAAGTCATTGTGGTTAATTTCTTCTTGTGACCAAATTGTAAATTCACTCTTGCAGTAGGTATGCATATAGGGAAAAACTGTGTGTACAGAATTCTGGCCTACATTCCTTAGGGAGATGGGAAAGTTTGCTGGATAAATAAGATTCCTCTATTCAAATCTGACTCCAAAATTCAGACACACTACAAATGGTTTGTTAAAGTAGAAAACTCAAAACTAAAATAAAAACTAAGGATCAGGAAGCTGGAGAGATGGCTCTGTAAATAAAAGTCCTGGCTGCTCTTGCAGAGGACCTAGGTCCAATGCCCAGTACACACATATTGGCTCAAATTCACCTCTAACTCCAGTTCCAGGTTATCTAACATCTTCCCTGGTTTCTGTGGGTACCAGGCATGAAAGCAGTGATTTGCTTGTGTGTATGTGTCTGCACTGCTTTCATTCCTGGTGCCCCTTCATGTAAGGTTCCCAGAAGGTTAGTACAGTTGCATTTCCTCTAACTTATATTCTAAAATTTCTTATCATGCTTAGACTTCTGCAGCTCTCTATTTCTCAAAATTATTTCTCCTGTGGCTTTCTGGCCACAACTTTATCTTCATTTCCCTTTTCCCTTTCTCTCCACAATAATTCAATCTGTGTCTCTTCTGAATGTCTGTATTTACCAGAACTCTTTCAATATACATTCCTCACTTGCCCATTCCCTACGAAATGAGGAACACCAAATCTTCATCCCTAACACCTTCTGGTTTGCCTTATTCTTTCTGTGATAAATATCACAACCAAAAAACAACATTGGGGTGTTTTAAATGGTTCTGGCTCGGACTTTCCCAGCCGAGACCAAAGGTTTAGCCTCACTCTTGGCCTTTCTTTGCCTCAGATAATCACACACAGGCTTATATTATTTTATGCTGATTGACCTCAGGCCCAGGCATGTAATTTGCTAACTCCTTCATCTGAACTCAACCCATCTTGTTTAGCCTCGTGGCTTGGTACCTTTTCTCAGAGCAGAATTTTGGCTTCTTTCCTCTGTTTCTGCTGCATCTCCTCATTGTATCTGTGGCAGCTTTCTCTGATGGCTCTCTGGCATCTGTGTCTGGTGTCTGTGTCTGTTCTGAGATGTTCCTGAGTTTTCGTAGCCTGGTAGAGCCGCCCACACTTCCTGTTTGCTTTTGGCCAATCAGATTTTTATTAAACCCATAGGCGGGACAACTATTTACATTACCAGCATAATTCCACTACATTGCGGAGAGAAGGAAGGCCAGGAACTCAAGCAGAAACCATGGCAGGATGGTGCTTAATGACTTGCCTCTCCAAGATGCTCAAATAGCTTTCTTATACAGCCCATGTCCATATGTCTGGGGATGGTACTGCCCACAGTGAGCTAGGCCCCCCTGTATCAATTAGAAATTAAGAAATGTCCTGTGGTCTAGTCTTACAAAGGCAACTTCTCAACTGAGATTCTCCTTACTTGGTGACTCTAAGTCTGTGTCAAGATGACAACGGATGCTATGATACTTCGTTTTCTATCATAAACTTCTCTTTAACAGATTTCAAAGTGTGTCCATGTCTTTTATAGCAGGGTCCATTCCCCCTGAAATCAGCCCCTCTTCCCCCTGCACCTGCTCTGAGCCCACCCTTTACCCCATGCCACTGCAGTTCCCTGTTCAAACTAAATAGAGTCTTCACAGCTCTGCCTTTTATCTCCTTCTGTTTTAACCAGCAATATTTCTCTGTCCACCTTCCAGTCCTCCTATGATGGTCTCTACCTGTCTTTGGCCACCCCAGTCACTTGAGCAACCTAACTACCTATCTTAGAAACACTGTAGCTCATGTCAGTCCTTTTAGCTCACAGAGTTATAGCTGGTCTAGATACAGCAGCCAGGAAGAGCTTTTAAAATACATGTCTAATAATGCCATTGCCCAGTTTAAACCCACTGTGACTTCCTGAAGCTTTGGGCGACACAGTTCACATGCATCAGTTTAGTTAGAGATCCTGTGCCTCAAATAGTTCCCTGCCATTAACAGCTCCTTCCTTCCCATTCAGGAGGCTGCCAAGGCCCTATAAAAGTCTACTATGCATACCCTTCCAGCTAGGAACTAGGCATGACTGCTTACTGGGACAGCAAATGTGTCTAGTTTGCCATCTTAACTCTCTAGAAAAATGTCTTCTAGACAAAATACTTGCTCTGCTCAAGGTAGCTCACAGTAGGTGATCTTCCCACTCAACTCATATCCCAGGCTCCCCTAATACTTTCGTGGGTCCTCAGCCAGTGCCCAAGTTTCTCAAAGCCTAAGAAGAGCATAGCCTTTTTTCTCTTTGTGCTGTGCTAGGGTTTAAACCTAGGGCCTTGCAGATGTTTAAACAGTACTCTGCTGTTCATCTTTAGAACCTGCAGTAATTTTTATGTTCCACTTGTGGAGAATACTTACTATTCCCCAAGCTGTTCAAGCCATTTCACACACATGTCACTATCCCCTTTACCCTGTTACACCTGCCATCATTTACTGGCCCATAGCCCATTGCACAACACAAGCACCTATTAGCTAACTTAGGTTATCACTCTGTGTTTCAATTCTTGAAAGCTTTTAGTGACTCACACTCTTGGCTTTAATAAGAGACCTGTCTCCCGTCTTCTTGATCCTTCCTTGAAAATTTCAGTGTCTATTATTTGAAAGTTATTTTATATACCCTTCTGTGCTAGGGGGAAATGTGTCAGAAAAATGTCATCTTTATATTCCAGTGCCTAGGAAAGTGCTTAACATAGCAGGAGTGCCTAATGTATGGCTTTTCAAATGAACCAATGAACAAATTAATTTTGCAGTCCTGAAGCAAACTCCATAAATGCCATTTGAAACATTTTTAGATGCTACAGAATTAGCATGGGACAATAATACATAAAGTTTGCTCCAAATGTGTTTTAATATTATATTCTTAAGCCAGACATACCGTGAAATATCTCTAAGAACCACATGGTATCATTCCCCTTTTAACTTACACTTATAATGTATTGACTCCTTAAAAATTGAAATCAATGCCCATCTATTTCCCTCTCTAAAAGGCCTGCAAGATGAGGCAGGGAGTCTCAGCAGAGGTTGCCCACCAGCAGAATTATGTTGTATATTTGATGTGGATAGATTCCCATCAGGGAATAAAATAAGATGCCCTCATTCTTCCTCACTGTGCACTTGGAGGCTCTTAGGAAGGAATATTCGCATTGCTACTTTCTGAGTAAGTTAGCTCCCGTAGTGTTTTTAATTGTACCATTTATACCTGACACCATTATCCCTATGACTAAACACTGTATTGCTGAACATAGATAGTTATTGGATATATTATTAAAACTGGAAGAGATGAATGTAAGGAATACCAAATGCTAATATTGTTTTTCTGATTTAGCACTTTGTAATTCTAAGCTTCAGTACACACACACACAGAGAGAGAGAGAGAGAGAGAGAGAGAGAGAGAGAGAGAGAGAGAGAGAGAAGAGAGAGAGAGAGAGAAGCTATCTTTAAATCATTCACAATGAACCATGTTTGCAATAGCTAGAGTACTGAGTGTTAGCTATTTGTTCTAAGAATTTTACATACATTTCAGTACTTTGAACTTACAACAAAACTGAGAAGAAAATTTCACATCACTACCTACTTTTTTCAGATGAAGAAACAGGCACAGAAAAGGTAAATAGCTCAAGGTCACACAGCCAGTGAATGACAGGACCTTCCCGAAAATCCAGTCCCTCCATCAGCACAGGGACTTCGCTATTAATCTCTCTGAAGTCTCATATTCATTTATGTCTCAAAACAAAACAAAAACTTGCATGGCTCTATCAAGAAAAATGATTTAAAAAAACAATGAAATTTTGTCCTCACAAGTAGAAGTACATATATTAATGAATCCACTCAAATATACATACATCTCATGAAAGCTAAGCATTTATCTCATATCTCTCCCATGAAGTAGGGCTCAATTTTATACAGGCAACACATGGGGGAGAATGGTGCTGAGTGGCAATTTGGCAGTTATAGGGCTTTTTGATCAATAGGTTTTTAGAACCAGATGAAACACTGTCATAAACATTTTGTGTGCAGTGTTCCATTTAAGCCTCATTTATATGTAGTTGAAGCTATGTTCTCCTTTCTGCTGGTACTTAGAACATGGATTTCCCCAAGGTCACATGGCAGTGATTCAAACACAAGACTCTGGTTGCAACCTTAAGGTTAAGCTAAACTCCTTTAAAGAAATATTCTGATTCCTGGGAGACCAGGCAAAGGTGCTGCCTGGCCACAATGTACTCCAGTTTGTGAAATTCAGTTCCACATTGGTCTTAGGGTCTATGTGTATAAGTCTAACGCATCAGCACTGTCTACTGTGTGAGTATTAACATGGGAGAGAAACAAGACCACACATAGGGCTTTGCTCTGAATACTAGGCTCTACTGCCATTTTAATTTATGTTGTTAATGAAAACCTTGGAAGGAGCAGAATGCAGCCCTGGCCTTGATAATAAAGCATAAGGCAGCTTCCCCAAAGAGACTTGCAAGGCATCCCTCTTTTGCATCTTTGTCTACCATGCCACATGTTCCTAAGATCAAAGAGTCTGTCAGAATCCTAGAAAGACAAACAAAATTACTAGAATAGCTGATGGTCAAATGTATAATTTGAGACAGACATGGTGGGATCATATTTTATCCCAGCACCTGGGAGGCAGGGGTGGGCAAATCTTCATGAGTTCAAGGCTACCGTGGCCTACAAAATGAGTATAGGTCAGCTTTGTCTCAAAAATAAATAAATAAAATAAAGACAATAAAAAAGTGTAACTTAAAATGTATCTTTTTTTATTTTTATAGAATAAAGTCTCATTTTTTTAATTCATGTATCCCCTTGTTCAAGCTCCTTTCCCCCTCCCGATCCCTCCAGGTCAGTCTCTCTTCTCCCCATCCCCCCATCCCCTCCCCAGAAAGGGCAAGAGGTCCCAAGGTGGATCAGCTCAGCATCCACTCCAGACAAGTCCGATTTCCTCATCCTAATATCAAGACTGGGTCAGGTGTTCCTCTGGAGGGAATGGGCTCCAAGGTGCCGGTCCATGGTGTTTCAGATCCCAGGCTGTGCAGTGGTTGTGGTTTGCAGCTTGGGTGTGCTTTACTTTTTCTTTAAAGTCCACTAATGAGTGATGTATCTTAAAAAAAAAAAAAAAAAAAAAAAAAAAAAAAAAAAAAAAAAAAAAAAAAAAAAAAAAAAAAAAAAAAAAAAAAAAAAAAAAAAAAAAAAAAAAAAAAAACTTTAAAATGTTCCTTTTAATGTTATAACAAAATCAGAAACATAATAAGTAAATTGTAATGAAGAGTAAAATATAAATTTAGACTTAACAAAAATAGAACAGGAAAGAATAGAAACTGTCATCTAGCCAAGGACCTCACAACAGGAGATGCACTGTGAACATGTATTGAATAAAAGAATGAGGTTGACATTTATACCTCAAGCTGCCTTCCACTAAATGGTAACATTACTATGAATGATGCTATAATTAGCATAAAGAAGTATCTAGGTAAAACATGCAAATATTAGCATTTAAAAACTGGCAATTTTCAGGGCTGGAAAAACTCAGACATTAAGACCACTGACGGCTTTAGGAGAGGGCCCTGTTTCAGTTCCCAGCACCCACATGGCAGCTCACAACCATTAGCTCAGCTAATTCCAGAGGATCTTTCCACCTTTTCTGAACTTTACAGGGCAACAGGCACATACATGGTATGTACACATGGTGCACATATGTATGTGCAGGCAAAATAAATATATAAATATACTAGTAAAATTCATAACTATAAATTTAACATTCTAAAATGAGCTTCATCCATGTGGGAGATCTGACCAGCACCTCTCTAGCTAAATAGTGGACCATTTGCAAGTAATGTTTGTACCATTCACTAAGTTCAGAGTCCAAATCCTACAGTATTTCCTTCAGTCCTGGAGTTATAAGAGAACTCTTAAGTATAAGAACATTTTAACATCAGACCTGTTTTCTCTTGCCATTTAGAATTTGATTCACTCAATGGTTCTGTCATTTTTCTAAAAAATCAAGAATAAAAGAAGTTTAATTTCTTTTAGTAATCATTACTAAGCTGCCAAGATCCACAGAGAATGCCCTGCAACTCAGCTGCAGTTCTCTGAACTGGACAGCAGCTCATTAGCTCTTCTCTTTGTTACAGAATACCGAGATCACTAGTCATTTGGCCAGATTTTACAAGCCAGGATACATGTTTTTCTTAATGTGGAATGACTCTAAGTCGATCTGACCATAAGGAAATAATGATGCCAACCTGAATAATTAGAGTCAGTCTTCATTATGGAAACAAGGGCAGGCTTTTCAGAACTCTGTCATCGCATGGCCAACACCAGCCCTCTTCTTTGTTCTTTCTTTTTCTATTGATCCAATTAAACATCACAATCAAGGGTTAATGGTATGTTGACCTCCATTTATAATTATTTCCTTTCATTATATATATGCATATATACACATGTATAGCCTATGCTAGAACATGTATGCTATCTTCTCATCTCTCTTAAAAACAACTTGTAAATTTCATTGACTATCAAAGACAAACCCAAAAGAAGGAATCCTAGAGTTGTCTCAAATACAGCCTTCTTACTAATATGTCCAAAAATTACAGGATTGACCTAAGGTAATGACACTATATGAACAAGATACATCATTAGTCAAAGTGCCCTTTTATATATCCTTGGTAGTCTCCCATACAAATTAGTATTGATACAACTTAATTTTCTAAAACTGAAAAGTACTATTTCAAGCAACTTTGGTTTCCAGAACCAAATGAATGCCCTTGAAACATGTTTTGGATCCATTTGCAATATCCATCCTAAACACTGGAAATCCTAGTTTATCCTGGCTTTGATTCAACCTTCCAACATTCCCTCTCTGTTTACTTTGGTCTTTTGGAAGAGGTCCAAGTTTGTCTCAGTCTTTGAAATTAGATGAATGAAACTAAAATTACATTTACTGTTTTTTGGCTGTTGTATTTGTGCTCAAAGACAGATCTAATTCCTCTAGTAATTTTTATAAAGAAAAATTACTAAATTAATTTATTTTAGCACTCACTAAAACAGAGATTATGTATAGCTAATATAACTTTACTCTCATTTTTTTTTATTAAAACCATAAAATCCTTACTACAGGGTAGATTGCTGTTTTCTCAGGTATGGCTATAAAAAGCTTTATACATACTACTAAGCATTTGGAGTAACCTAAGTTACTCATTTAGAGCTGAAGTAGCTGAGGCCTGGAACAGCTAAGGACTCACATAAACATCTCGTGGAGAGCCTAGGACTGCTGCTAAGCACAATATGTTTCTACTCTCTTCTGATTTCTGGGATTGCTTTCAGAGCTCATACTATTCAGTTTCTGACTTGATCTGCTAAATTTTCAACAGATGGTTGAAAAGTCAACTTTTTATCCCACTTTGTTACTGATCATTGATGTTATCCTAATTCTCTCTCTCTCTCTCTCTCTCTCTCTCTCTCTCTCTCTCTCTCTCTCTCTCTCTCTCTCTCTGCAACAGGAACAAATAAACATTGGGGATAACTGTAAGTCAACTAAAGAAAGTATGAAGAACATATCTTGAGAAGACTCATAACTAGTAGGTAGTAGGACAATAAGTGCTGTAGAAGATATCAGCCCCAGGGCCTGATAGAAAGCTCACCACAGCTGCACTTCCAGTGTATAACTCTTAACCCCTCAAAGGTTTTCATGCACACAGGCAAAAAAACCCTCAGCTGAACAGTATCTGTGAATTTTTAGTAGTCTAGCCAAATGCTTCAATTCAAACACCCAACATGTCAAGCATTGTCTTATAAAGGTATAAAATAGTTTGAGAGGTGCTGCACACAAAGCAAAATAACATTATTATTATGATTTGCTTAGGCCCCATTTTCTTCCTGATTATTTGTTTATAAAGGCGTCCAGGCATCAACAGAGGACAGAGCTGTAAATATGTACCTAGCTTAATATGAGAGCTACGTTTCTGAAAACTCATGAATGAATCATTTTTTTTTTTTTGTGAGCCATAATCTTATTTTAAAATGCATAGCAAGCCTTCTATTTAAGGGCATTCTGCAGCAACTCTCATGAAGGATAATTCAAAATAATCACCATATTCTGTTCAAAAAATGCCAAGGACAGAAGCTAACTAGATCAGTGGGTGAGTTCTCACAGGTACCCAGTGCTTGGGTAGATTGAGTGTCGTAAGTCAGGAATTTATAATAACATGGTGTATTTGTGCCAGCTCTGAGGATGACAGGACTTTATAACCACTTGTACAGCATTATATACAAAATAACAGGACCCAGATTCCACCCAGAGGACCATGTTAACCAAAGCACAATTCCCACTCAAAAGGAACCAACAGTTTATTTTGACCCAAATATGAGTGACCATGCCTGTCAAGAGGAATTCAGGTTGCCCCAAAATGGCATATTCCACCACAGAAATAAATTTTAATATATAAACTTTGATAGTCATAGAACAAATAACAGCTATCATTTACCATGTATGATAGTGAGGGCAGCATGTAAGTTGGTTATAACAAGGTAGAGAGAAAAAAATTATATGTCTCAAATGTTCATGATAGTCTCGGCTTTGGGATTTGCAGAAGACATTGATCTGCTAAGACTTTACTCCACAGGTTTCACCTAGCAGTCAAAAGAGATGTCAAATACAGAGGTGAGTGATAAATTGATATTAAAGAAACTGAGGACAGTCCAGGGTAATTTTTCTTTTAATGACAACTGTCTACAAGCAAGAAGTTCCAATCACTTCTTTTTGTGCAGACTTTTCAACATAGTGTTTTTTGTTTTTGTTTTTGTTTTTTTCCTTTAGGGGAACTTCAGTTCACAAATGAAAACCTCTTACATGAGCATTTCTGTGGATATGAGTGCTGAAAGCTTGGAAGAAGCAAGCCCACAATAAAGCCTGATAGTAAAAGAATGAAAGACAGCAAACACATCAACTATTTCCAGAAGCTTTTCTTTCAAAGGCACCAGACCAATAAAGTATTAATTGCTAGAAGTGGATATCCAGGCCTGGAAGATTTTATTGGTTTAGTGCAGGGTTTCAGTTATTCTTAAGGTGGATAGTGTTCTTACCTATTTGTGTGTTGACTTGTATGTGCCAACAGAAAGAAAAAAAAAAAAAAACTAGTTTCATGAAAGAAAGAACCATGTGTTTCTATGCTAGCCTTGAATAAACAAGAGAGCAAGAGCTGCATATCTCAAAGAGAGGAAGTGAACAGGGTTGAAATATGGCAGCTCACTGCCAACAGAGAAAGAAGGCAACAATGAGCATTCTGGCTGTGGAAGCATGCTGGGCTGAGAGAGAGCTCTTTCAGAAAAGTGCTAGCCATCCAAGCTTGAGCACCATAGCTCCATCTTTGGGCCCCACATAATAGGATAAATGTGGTGGCCTGAGTCTATACTCCTAGCTTTTCTATAGAGACATGAGATGCAAAGATAGGAGCCATGCATAGTAAGTTGGGAAACAGCTGGCCTGGAGTATATGCTTCAGCAACATATACAAAAATATTTCATCTCCAAATAAGATTAAAGAGAGAACTAATGGATGAAAGTGTCCTATGATGCCCCCCCTGAATGTGCCAGAACATGTGTGTGCCAAACTCACACATATCTATTACGCATACTCACAAAAGTCATTAAATGGGTGAATTAGTACGCAAATAAACATGCAGAAATATGGTTCCTTCAGATAGCATTTGCTTTCCTAGTGAGTAAAGGAAATATCATCAGAAAGAGATAGCAAGGATTAAGAACAGGAGAATACTCATCTACAGAAAAGGATAATAAAAAATAACTGTGAAATGACATGCAAAGAATTGCATTCCTTTGGTCTGTCACATCACAGAATAAATCTTGTTCAAAAAATGACATACATTAATTTCACAAGTTGATATTGGTGAGTCCACACTGGGACCCAGTGGCTATCACATTGTCTCACTGAAGTAGGGAAGCATGCTCTGGTTCAAAGACAAAAAAAGCTTGCCTTTCTCCCTATGTTAAACATTTATTCACTTGTCAGACCTCAAAATAACACTTGCTCGTTTCCAGAGTGCTAATTCCCAGTCTTCAGAATTCACTGAAAATTGCCCAGCAACCTCATCTTTGAGCACTCTCATGATCCCTTGTGTAATTCCCTCAGTTCCCTTCAGTTAGTCTGACTTGCATGACACTTAGACTGACCTCTGTACTTCTATATTGCTTATTTTAGACCTCTTAAGTTCTCTCACATTGTTTATGTATTTATGAAAACCTCTGAAATTAAATGAATCATTTTTCTCCTTAATCTCATTTCAACCCTACTCTATACAAACCACCTCTACTTTCTCAAATATTTTTAGTTCAAAGATAAATGTATATAGATGCAAAGGGAAACACCCAATGTGTAGAAATTGGCTCATGTATGGGTAGGTTTCCGTGATGTGAGAATGTCTTTCTATATGCTGTGAATAAAGGAACTTTTCTGACGTTTGTCAGGCACTTTAGCAGTACGCAGGAAATCGGAGCATAGATAGAAGGAGGGCCAAGTCCAGCTGCCCAAGAATCAAGATGTAAGAAAATAGTGACAGTGGAGCTGCGGGCAGGTCTGAACTGTGGGTCCGTCTGGGCCAGAAACCTCATGTTACCTTTATGTTTTGATAGGTATAGAATTTTGCATACATCAGCTTTTTAAGCATCAGATTTGATATGTACATTTTCACATGCATAAAATAGAATTGGATGTGTATGTATAACTGCAGAATCACAGTCAGGGACAGCAGTGGAGTTAAAGTAGAATTCAAGAGTGACAAACAGGACTTGATAAGGCCATTCACTCCGAGTTCACTTCCTTTACATGTGTATAGAAATACATTTACATGCTGGAGAGCTGGAGAGCTGGCTCAGTAGTAAAGAGCAACTATTTCTCTTTCAGGTTCAGTTCTCCACACCCACACAATAGTCCCCAAACATGTATAGTTCCAGTTCTGAAGGGCCCGATGCTCTTTTATGACCTCAGTGAGCACAAGAAATGCATGTAGCATACATGTGTACCTGCAGGAAAAACACACATATAAAATGAAACTAAATAAATGTTTTTGAAAAAATGAAAAGCTGCTTTTATTCTCTAAGGCTTGCTGTCTCTCTGCCTGCAAAGCAATGCCTCCCTTGAAGTTATATATAGGAGGGACAGTGTTCATTCATTTTTGTCACATAGTAGGTTCCTGGTGAGTTACTCTTATTTGTATTACCCTTTTCATATGTCTTTTTCCCGTGGTGCCAGACATTTTTAATAACAACAATAAATAAATGCCTGCTGAGTTAGATATTGCTATGATTTGATCTTGTTAATAGTAATGAGTAAATTGGTGGGTCTGATGCTTTCAGTTTTAAAAAGAAGCCATCTTTTGATGGGGCCTTGCAACATCTACAGTACAGCCAGAATGGGTAAGATGTTTTTAAACTCACACATCAAATCGAATACCAAAGTGATCTTATATCATAGGCATACACAAAGCTCCGGGCTGTGGCATCCCAGCCCACAGATCTGTAATAGATGCAGGGTACCTGCAAACACAGTCCAGCTGTCAGCCTTAAATCTAGCGTGTTCTCCCTCTCTCTCCTTCCCTTCCTCCTCCTCCCTTCTTGCTGTTCTCCTCCCCTCTCTTTTTTTTCCTCCCTCTCTGTCCTGTCTTGCACCCTCTCTTCTTACTCCTCTTCCTCTTTGCCTTCTCTTGCTGTGTCTCCCTTTCCCTTGCATTCTCCTGCCCCTTCCCTTGATCACCTCATCTCTCCATTTACATTGCTGTGATGCTGTAATGTACATATTTACATTGCTCTTACAACAATCAGACATACCATGGGAGACCTTATTATTGGCTTTGCTGGTTTTCTTTCCACTTTTCCAAATACCACAGAGAGCAAAGTCTAATGACAGTTAAGCAATTTCTTGTCATCGTGCCTTCTGCTTTTTCATCAATAACATTTTGCTAAAACAAACACATAATAGAAATGGATCTAGTTCATGTCACCCAAGCTGATTGGGGTGGAATTACAAGGCCAGGAAAACAAAACAGAGATTACTGGCTTGACGACTAGAAGAATGAAAGTTACGTGAGATTGGAAAGAATTACCTCCATATTGATTCCTGAAGTAAATCATTCTCCTAGCCCTTCTCCATGTTGACATGTTAATGGAAAGAAATAGGCTTATTTCTTTATTTGAGTGATATTCAATTCAATCAAATTTCAGTGATGAGTAAAGACAGTGAAGGATTAAAACCAAAACTGTAGGTCAACAGAAAGGAAGAATCTACACTTTGAAAAGGTAGTCCTTCCCTGTTCAGGGGAATAGATGACATCACACAACTGTTGAAAGATACCGTCATGTGTATCTCCTTTGTGTGTTTCATAATGGTCAACAGATTTGTTTACCTTATCACTGGCAGAAACTAGGAAATTCACAGCTGCCATTTGTTTTGAATTATTTAAGTGATCATAGTTATTATTCATAATAATATAGTATTATACTGCTTTATAAATACAAATGAAAAGGCTGTGTTGGAGTGAATTCCAGAATATACAATTTTTAGCTATCAGATCTTGAGAAAAGTACTTGACTTTTGAGTCTTTTATTTTTCATCCATACAATGGGAAAAGCAATCAAATTCTCCCTGCAGATTTTAACAAGATTTAAATATACAATTCTTGGAAAGCAGCTACCACTTAGCTGGACCTAAAGAATGCCCAGTTCAAAGACTGGGGAAGAGTCTGTGCTACCCTTGAAATGAGAAAGGATGCACAATGCATTCAGTTTTATATTGTAAGGTGCCATTTGGCTGAGTTAGTAGGGAAGCCGGTGGGTCACGGCAGGAAAAAGGGAAAACTGAGAAAGTAAAGGACCAGAAAGCACTGTTTCTCCACTGTGTCCTAGGACCCCATATGACTATCGATATTCAAAGTCCATTAGGAGCTGCTATTTTTATCATTTAAATAATAGTATAATTTTCCAAAAGATTAGAAAATGTGTTTAATATTCTCTAGTGAGTGTCATATCCCATTTAAGCACAAAATTAGGATTGAGTTTTTGACACTGTCTTTTCAATCAGCATTGATATGAAAGTTGACATCACAAATAGCTCACAAAAAATGCTGCAGATGAGTATAGCAATAGAGCAGGGTTTCATTCAGCTAACCATCTCTGCATTATGACACACATTGTTCAGAATTCTTGTCCAAGAGCCATGTCCGAGTCTTGGATGCCCAAAGAATCAAAGAAAATATTAGATTCCCAAAAGAAAACATACATTTGATTGTGAACTCTCTGAAGCAGTGTCAGTTTTCAAATCCAGTCTTTGACCATTTCTGATGCCTCACTACTGAGAGATGCAAGTCTACAAAATATTACATGCCAAAGACACTACTTAAGGCCCACATGTTTGAGCTCAAGGGCTACTCCAATATTCATGACCTGGAAAATAAGAACAAATACTATGACTTAAAATGAATCACCATGTATGCTATCACAGCTAAAATAAGTTTTCTTTTCAGCAGGTTAAAAAATAGCAAAGCCCATTTAGCTCTATAAAATTAAAGCATAAAAAGGTTTGAAAAATTAAGCTTTAAGCACTTTGAGTCATTAGAATATGAGCAGAATAAAATAGTATGCCTGCCAGAAAAGCAAACCATTTTTTAATAACTCTAGACTTACAAACTGTGGACATTTAAATGACACACTGACAATGTTAAAGACTTTCCAGTTGAGCATGCAAATCAGTAAATTGTGTATATAATGGATGATTATATGATCATAATTAGAGTCTATTCTTGTAATCTACATTGACATGCTTGAACAACACACTGGAAATTCATTGAAAATAGTTTATGCATATATACAAATTAAAAATGTTACATACTGTATATTCTCATATCTATAATTTCTATTTCTGATGCAATGAAATGTTTCAATGTATTTTTCTTAAAATTAATCTTGTTTTCTACATTATTATGTCCCATAATACTTTATGCTATTAGACTGCGCATATATTACTCATCAGATTGGTTACATCTGTGCATGCTGGATGCCATATTATTTTAAGGTAGAGTACTACTTACTGTAAGAAAGGAGATAGTTTTCTTGCCTTTTAGAATCATGTATGCCCTTTTTCAGTAACATCATTAAGTTTTCAAGCATCTAGAACCAGAATGAAATTTTTCCAGGAGAAAATGGACTGCTAAGTGTAGCACAATTAATTCCAGCACATAGAAGTGTGAGAAAGGTGGATATTTGAGTTCAAGGCCTTCTTGTTTCGCACAGTGAAACTAAGGAGGAGGAGGAAGAGAATGAGAGAAGAAGAAGAAGAAGAAGAAGAAGAAGAAGAAGAAGAAGAAGAAGAAGAAGAAGAAGAAGAAGGTCAATCCAGTAGCTAATCCTGACAATCATACTTTACGTATCGATTTCCATTTGAAGAAGGCCCCCCGAGGCTGATTCAATATCAGATTTATAAAGAGGCAAAAAATGATTTCCAATAAGGTCAAGTGATGTTCAAATGTCACTATTTCCTATAACTTTTATATTCATCTTATAGAAAAGAATAAATATTGGAACCTTCTCTTTACTCATTCAACAACTTTTCCATAGATTTCAGTGCAGTCCTTCTCAAGATTCAAGGTGATATCATAACTCTTGATTGGACCTTTTATTGCTGAATGTCTTTCCTGGATTAATAAATCATCAGCTCGTTTATCCTACATCTTTCCTTCTTTCCTAACTTTCCCATTCTTTCAGTCACTCAGTCTCATCAATGAGATTTTTGTCTTTGACACACAATCATCTGATCATTCAGTCTTTCCCATTAATTTTCTAATTTTTGTTCCATTTTTCAACATTACTTTCCATCTCTGAACTTTTGAATATCTCAGATTTACAACAAAGAAATCTCAATGATCTGTATCTTCTCTACAATACACCACACTGTGATTCATTCCAAATTCTGTTTTTATTATGCATTGGCATTTCCCACTGATTAACATAAAAAGAACCATCACCAACCCCCAACTCTTGTTCATGCAAAGAACCCTAATTAAACTCTGTGGTACATATAGTCTCTCTCTCTCTCTCTCTCTCTCTCTCTCTTTCTCTCTCTCTCTCTCACACACACACACACACACACACACACACACACACACACACACACACATACTCACACATATACACTGAAAGTAGAAGGGGCACTTGGAAACAATGGGCTCAACAGGGGTGGGAAAGTAATAAAGAATGTAATATGATAAAATATATTATATCCAAATATGAAATTGTCAAAGTATCAATAAAAAATTAAGAGTATCCAGTCACCAATATTAAGTTATAATATGCTTCCATACAGAGATAGGGAAGTAGTCTGGATAATTCTATAATATGTATTCTGGCTGGAGAAATTTAAACTCATGAGACATTGGTTACTACATCCAAGGTTTCATGATTAGTGGATCTAATAATTAGGCATAAGAAACGTAATGTTGGGAAAAGACAGATTAGAAAGGGATGCCACGATAGTTTCTAATGCAGAGTCCATTTGTTTCCTAAAACACTGTGATAGTCAGTTCTCTGACACTGACAAAATGTCCACGATGAACAACTTACAGGAAGATCAAAAAAGGAAAGAACTGTGCCAAACTTTTACTGGTACCACAAATATTTGAAGGCCACTTCTCAGGAGAGAGGTAGGTGAAGAGTGAGGCAGGATGGAATGGTTTGGAAGCAGCGAGGTGAAAGTGAGAAGACTGTATGAAGTCCGTGAATTTCTTTTTTTTTTTTTTTTGACAGATGTATATATTTTATTTTATTTTATTTTATTTCCTTCTTTATTTTGTATTTATCAAAAAAAACAGTAAAAAGAATTTAAAATGTGGAAGAGTTAACAATAACTATACAGAGGATAATAATCATAAGCATGGCTTATCAAGGGTGGAAATACAAATAAGATTGCTACACATATATTTTCTTTGTGTTCAGCTTTCGCTCTGAATTTTTTTTTCCATCCCTGTATATCCTTATTCAAGGTCTCTTCCCCGTCCCAACACATCTGGTCATTTTTCTTCTCTGCGACTCCCCATCCCCTCCCTGGGCAGGGAGCAGACAGTCCTATGGTCCCACTGACCCAATAATGCTTAGATCAGTCTCCACTTCTGGCCAAATCCAGTTCTTTCCCCCCCCCTCAAGAGTGAGTCAGGTGTTCCTATAGTTGGACTGGGGTTTGAAGGGTCAGTCCAG
>PVIH01015544.1:0-49188 GCA_004025045.1 Sigmodon hispidus | reverse complement strand
CTCCTGCTAGTGAACATAGTCTCTCTCCCGGTAATGACAGGAGAGCTTCTGGGGAGAAAAGGAACCCTTTGTTCTTTGTTCTCGAGGAGACACATTACTATTTCTGTCCTCTACTGAAGCTTCTCAAATGCTGGGCGAAGTCTCACAACTAATTAGGCCAAGTAGCTGTGAAAGTCCCACTAAAAAATGATGCATCAGTTATTTCATTGTCTGAGCTTCTGCCTGGTTTAGACTGGTGTAAAGGTAGCTGTGGGTAGCCCCTGTCCAATAACCCTAACCATGGTCTTTATTAAATGTTTCCCATTTCCTATCGGCTTCTTCTCTTGCCCCATTGTTTTATAACTGATAAGCCCCAATGCTCTTCTGAGCTCCTAGAGACCTCTACAGCCTGCAGACGCCTGTTAATGACTCTCTGATGTTTTAGTGAAGCATCTAAGCATGTTGAAAGGCTCAAGGACTGTGCTAACTCATTGTGTTTATGTGTTAATGAAGAAGCTTCCTGCAGAGCCATTGCAGGTCTAGTGAATTAACCAAATCACCCAGATACCCAGTACAGAGTGCTGGACTGAGAACCACCTGGGCCTGTGTCTCTTTCCATAAGCCAAAAAGTGAAAGTGGATGGGGATCATGAAGGTTCTAGGCAACTAATGGCCCTCAAAAACATTTTTTTTTTTTGTCAGCTGGTAGATAGAAGTCTACAAGAATTTTAAGGCAAACACTGTTTCCACTTGAGACAAGATGTTAACCAAATTCTTCAGAAGGCAATAACATCAAAGGCCTCGAAGTCTTAGCTTGATTTATGTTTCATTTCTGAACTCCCAGTTGCTGTGTGAAGGAAATTCTTGTGATGTCATCAACTAATAAAGGAGTAATAGGTGAGTCCTCCCTGTGTATTCAGTACTGAGCCAGATGTCATGAGTCATACAGAAACAGGAGACGTATTTCCTGCCTTTGTGGGCCTTCTAATCCAGTCTCAGTAAGGGAGTAATTTAGAAAGGATGTATGGATGTATGAGGTATGTTTATAAATAATGAGACTGATTCAGCAAGCCAGGATACCAATTACTTATGGTAGGTAACAAGCCAAACCTCCATGGCATCCAGAATTATTCCTATTTAAAGACTCATAACAGTCCCTACTCTAATTTCAAATTCCTAAGAGGAAAAAAAAAATCAATGTAGTGAAGAAGCTAGAAATGAGGAGCAACGTCAAAGGCTCCTGGTGGTATTGCCAAGTTTCCTAGGCGCATGATAGGAACAGACTCATATGTACAAAGCACAGTATTCTATAGTATGAACATATCCTCTATTGTAATGATAGTATGTCCCAAACCAGGGATTTTACAGACTTCAGTTCACAGTTCTATTTAGTTCACAGAATTAGAGGTTGACAAGCTCAATGTCTAGCGCCAGCATCTGTGAGTGCCTCCCTGCTGCACTGCAGATGGTGGAGGGTATTCCATGGTGAGACAGAGCAAGTGTGCCAGCTTGTATCTCTCTTCCTCTCTCATAAACCCATAAATATCATTATGGATGCTTACTCTCAAGATCTCATCCAATGCTGATTTAAGTTCTGCAAAGGCTCCATCTCTGGATTCAGTGAATGTAAGAACTTGGGGGTTTAGGGGCAGAGGCATATTCAAGCCATAGCAATAACACAGTGAGAAAATTCCGAAGGAAGATGCAGGATTAAATCCCAGCTCCCATCTACACCAGCTATGCATGTGACTTCTGCCAAGTCATTTTGCTTATTTTCTGGGCCTCTCTTTCTACTTAGGGAGGTGTTGGAGTAATAGCATCTGCACTGCAGAATTCAGTGAGACTTAAACAAGGTGATACATGTGTAGTGTTTGGCTCAGGACAGAGCCATCCTATCTCAGCCTGGCTAAATGACAATTATGGGGACCTCAGGAGACTATGCAGACACACATTCAGCAAGCCACGATTCATGCAACAGCTACTCACCAAGGGCCCAATATGGAACAGGCCCTGACCACAAGATGATAAGTGGGAAAAGATGATGCCCGGCTCCTTGGGGCTTACAACACAAAGGGAGAGGCATGCTTCAGTAACAATACTAACAGATTTGGAAGAAGAATTGGGATTGTGGTGAAAGAAAACAAAGCAAACAAACAAACAAACAAAAACGAAGCAAATCTAGAGCCCAAGGCAATTTCCTGGAGGAAAGGAGGGTCTGATGAGTCAGAAGCATGGATGGAAAATTTCAAGAGAAAAGGAGAGGAACAAGCTAGGGTGTGAGGTGAAAGGTTTAGAAAGAGTGAGTGCAAAGATGAGAGACCTCAAGAGAAGCCAAAGAGAAGTGGAGGAGGTCCCAAGGTCAGGGGTCAAAAAGGACAGAGGTAGTGCTAAGGATGGAGGTCCCAGGAAAGAGAACCCCAAAACCACTTAATCCCTGGAATCCTTGCTTCAGATGCTAAACCTAGGTCTTTCACTGGGAGAGCCTGCGGAGGAGGGTATCTACAAAACTGTAATGTTAAATCACACATACACACATTACATAGGTAATACAATCATTTAGACATACTGTTTCTCCTAGTCTTTCTTTTGAAGGTTTGAATCATGAAATAGTCATTTCATTCTCTTCTGGTAGACATATGTCACATGCCTTCATTGTTACTGAAGCCATTTTGAATCATCTAACTTAGCTCTTTACCATGTGTCATTTCTAAACGGTTCAAGACACAGCCCTTTGTACCCATGCAAGATTCAGTCATTCAAAACGTTATTCCCAGTCGCATGAATTTTTCCTCCAGTTGTCCTTTTGGAGGATATTTATTATCTTCTCAAGGTCATTGCTTATAAAAATGCTTTTAAGAAATAAATTAGACTTTAGGTTGGCATAAAATAATGATCTAAAATTTTCAATGATGAAGTCATAGCTGTAGAAACAATAGCTGAGCCTGTGTTAGGTAGTTCTTGTTTCTCCTTTTTCTTCTCTCTGGTGACATCTGTGGACCTCCTACCCCGCCTTTACCACCAGTTCTCTCCCGGTGACTTCACTCCAGGCTGATAAGGTCTTTCTCCAAACACTCCCTTCATGCTCAAAACAAAGTAATTGGTGAAGTGTCAGGAAAGTGAAATGTTTAGGGATCTCCATTCTGTACAACAGCTTTCGAGTAAAAAGTTGGCCTTCTAATCACAAATGTACATGAAGTACTTGTCAAATGAACGTATTTGCTTGGTTATAACTTATGAAACACAAGGTAACATGTATATTTTTGCCAGAAGAAGTATTAAAATGTAACGTGAGCCCAAAGCAGGGGCGGTGGTAATTTTGTCCCCAAAGAATATTTGGTAATGTCTAGAAACATTTTTGTTGGCCACTATTAGGGCAAGGGACCATCAGAATATAGAGGGTAGAAAGCAGGGAAATCATTAAACACCATCCAATTCACAAGGAAGTTACACAACGAAGAATTATGAGGCCCAAAACATCATCAGTGGGTAATACTGAGAACCCGAGCTTACTCAGAATCATGGGCAATTGTCTTAAACTGAATGGAAGACAATGATGGATTACTGGGGGGATGTCTGTCCCAATAGACTCTTCAAGGTCCCTCCTGAGAAAGCAGTCCCAAATCCTGTGAACTGTTTCCTGTTCCTGAGAGAAATCACCCTCCTTGTTCCCTCTTTCCCTCATCCCACTTCCAAGTTTCTCTGTGAATGAATGGGCAGCTGGATGAATGAATGATTGGATCAAGAATGCAAGAGCATCTGATCTATCCTTGTTTACCTAATGAAGGCGGGGTCTCAGTGAGTAATAGTGACTCCTAGCCTTCTTACCTTTCTTTCAAGACTGACCCTGAGATTCTATTGGTTCTGGAAGTGGGGTCACTGTCAAAATGAAGGGTTCCTGTAGTGGAAAATTAGGAACTATATATGTGAACGATTGTGTCAGAGGACTGGAGACGAGTGGGGCGTGGTTAATTGGAAAGGATTTTGGAAGTAGACTTTTGAGGGAGAGGATTAGGACAAGAAGTTGGTATTTTTTTGTGAGAGTTTTTGATTAGTTGTGTGGGTTTTTAGATTAATGATGTGGCTTTTGGTGTGTGTAGTTTGGGCTAGTGGTGTGGGAGTTTGGATGTATGGCATGGGGATGAACAGATTTTTTTAGAAACGTTTTGGTGTGTTATAATTTTATTTTTTTATTTTTTTTAATTTTTTTGTTTTATAAGTGATTTTCACAGAATAAACCCCATTTAAAACATATCTCACGATGAAATTATCGTGGTATAAACTCGTCATGAGATATGTTTTAAATGGGGTTTATTCTGTGAAAATCACTTATAAAACAGAGAAGGTTTTAAGAGAAAATGGAGGGATAAGGTTGTAGCACGCCGGAGCGTTTCTAAGCGAAACTCTTCATCCCCATGCTGTACGTCCGAACTCCCACTCCGATGGTCCGAACTGCGCACACCGGAAGCCATGTCATTAGTCTGAAAACCCACGCAACTGGTCGGGAACTCTCGAGAGAGAATGCCGGCTTCTTGTCTTGGTCCTCTCCCTCGGAGGTCTACTTCCGGAATCCTTTCCAGTTAACCACGCCCTGCTCGTCTCCAGTCCTCTGACAAGATCATTCACATGTATAGTTCCTGATTTCCTGCTACAGGTTCCAGTGTCAGTCAGAGCCTGAGCTCTGGCATTAGGGTGAGTGGGTTCTGCCTCTCACTGACGGGTAACCATAGGAAGGGTAGTTAACATTTCTGGGTCTCTGTTCCCTTATTTGTGAAATGCCAATGGTGACAGTCCCTACTGCAGAGAGCCCTTAGACGGATTGCTTAAGATAATATAAAAATAGTATTCGAATGGGCATAACATCTGGTCAGGAGTCAATAGTATCCACTACTGGAATTGTAGTATTAAACTTTTGGAAGCCATAACCTTTGATTATGGACTATTTGATTGGCTGTTCAGGAACTCTCCTATTGATTGGGTTATTGCATTGTATAAAACATCCATTTCTTGAGACGTGTAAAGATTAGCTTTGATTGTCAACTTGCCTAGGGGAGACTGATAAAGAACATCTCTGGCTGTCTGTGAGGACTCTAGACTAATGGTCAGTAATGGCTTCAACGTTTGATTGGAGGTGACGGAACTGTGGAAGGTGAGACCTGATAAGAGGAAATGAATCACTAGGGAACCCCTTGGGAGCGGTAGCTTAGTGGTAACTTTCTACTGCTGCTTTCCTCCTCTCCTAGCTGCCTGCCTTGATGTGAGCTCTTCCATGAAGCCCTCCCTGTTGTGATGGATTGAAATCTCTGAAGCCATGAGTAGCAGAAATCATTCTTCCATTGCCCATGTTTCTGTCAGACACTCAGTCAAAGTAACAATAAAGCTAACAGCAAATTTCTCAAAAATTGGCTCGTTAAGAATTTTGAATTCAGCTGTTCAAAGCTGTGTTGGACTACATGGGCTTCAAGGACAAGGTGAGCAGGACGGACAGGGCTTCTCTGGAGGAGGACATTCATGATCACAGTCTAGCTCCTCTGAGAGCTGAGTTCCAGGACCAACCTACAGATTGCACAGCAGGGGTCATCTCTCTGTTGGCTTCTCTCCATCCTTCTTAACTGACAATCCACAAGTGAAGGCAAATTGGCTGATGTTTAGGACTGGCTGGCTGGTTCTTCTATGCATTTCATTTTGGACTTCTCAGGTTCCTAAAAACCACATCCTCAAACCATAAAAATATACATAGTGCTGCAAGCCTTAATGCCTTCCCTTCAAGTCACAGATAAATGGGTAGCCTGAAGAGATGCAGGCTGGAAGGCTTTCCCGTGGGGAGGAGGGGGATTGCATCTGACTCTAGGTACCACTTGCAAGCTATGGTGTGTCCTCAGAGGTGCAGTGAGTGATGGTGAAAGGGCGGCAGACCAAGCCCCATGTTAGCCTCACATCAGCCTCAGACAATTCCAACACTAAGGAAACATTGCCTCTCACTTTCCAAAGTGATCTTGATGGGCACTGATGTTTTTATGATTATTAATAAAATCTTGAAGGGTGAATTTTATGGGCACATGGAGACTCTAAAGAGTCACTCTTTGCTTTAGAAAATTGTATATTCAAAGGATGATGAAGGAAATTTTAAATTAAAGTGGTCAAGTGGCACGTGGGGGTGCGAAAGACAGGCATTAAGGAATCGGCAGTGGGTCTGAGAAGATGAACTTACCTCCTGCACCGAGACAGCACAGCTCAGGAGCTGAGGTTTACGTTTGGGTGGGTGGCCAGAAGTCCCCTTGGGGAAAGGGAGTTCTTAAATATTTGGGGTTGGTTTTTGTTGTCGCTTTATGGCCTTACATATCCTTTTCTTACATATCCCTCCCCCACTTCCATTCTGCCAACATTCTCCTAAGAATTTCGTGGATCAGTTCATCAAAACTGTGAAATCAAGGCGACTTAAAAAGAAACCCCAGATCTCTTTCAACATCCAAATGAGAGTGGGTTGGAAAAATGAAACCAACATGCAGAGCATGGTGAGTTAAACATTGGGAGCCTCCCGACTGAGCAGGAAGAGCAGCCCCCCTGACATCTAGTTAGAAGTTAACTTCACAATTCATGCAGGTATTAGGAAGGACTTTTCTCAGAGAAGCCTGGAAAAACAGCTCTGCTTAATGCAAGGACTGAACCAGCATTGTTGCTCTGTGTCTTTGCAGCTTTGGAGAGTGGAGGAGCTAGGAGCTAGACAGAGTCCCAGAGGGTCTCCCCTTCTCCCCCACACCCCTCAGCTTCCAGACTTCTCTCAAGTCCTGTGTTTAAACTGGAGTCCAAGAAAACTAGATCATTACCAGTGACCAATTACATGTTGATCAATTACCACCAGGCCTTCAAAATGGGAGGGGCACAAACCAGGGAGCTCATTTTGATAACGAATGGACTCAAAGACAGCAGATGACAAGGTCTTCTTGTGCAGTTCTGCACCAGCCATGTTTTTGTTTGGGTTTGGCATTAACTTTAGAAACTGTAAAACACAACATGCCAAACTGGTTGATTGAAAATAGAACACTCTTCCTCAGAGGCCAGCAATCTGCTGTATCATACAAGAGGTGAGAAGTTGCTAAGGAGTCCGTGTGAGCTGAGGAGCGAGGTCATGGTCCATGAGAAAACACCTCTGTATTTCCATGCAGTGTTGTGTCTCTGTGAATTCATTCACATGCTTGGGCTCCTGCTTATTGTAAGATTAGCTCTGTTGTAAAAATGGGCAGCATTTAATCTGGGATATTGCCTTTTTAGTCAAAGTTATATCAGATATTCTCCCTTAACTGGTGGTTGGACATTTTAAATAGTCTAGTGCTTTTCCTGAAGGGACAGTAAATTGTTATAAAATTGAAGAATTTGACAACATCCAATTTGGGGGTTAAAAGGAAGAAAGGAGGAAGGAAACAGGAAGGAAAAGGAAGGAGGAGAGGGAGAGGGAGAGGGAGATGGATTGCTTTGTGATTTTTAAAATCAGACAAGCACAGAGGAAACACTTGACCTTTTTTTACACAATAAATCCTGTCCGCTAAGTTGTTGAACTTTAAGGCCTATGATAAAGTGGCACTTGCAGATGCTGTACACAGTCAGGGTAAACATTTTGTTCCCAGAGCATTTCTACGTAAAAGACAGGAGAGATTGTCTTAGCAGAGCATGGTCTAATAACACATACAGCTTTTCACTGCGAGTGTTCATTTCTGAATCACATTTTGTGAAAATTGTTAGTAAGCAGGGTTCACCATTTCGCTCTCAATGTAAGTCCACTGTTCATTAAAAAACTCACAGCACAGAACGTGATTTAATAGGAACTGAAAACACTTCTGATTTTAAGGGGAGCTCACACTAGTACAGAAGTCCCCCCAGAATATCAGTGAAGTATTTCAGTTAAAGACTCAGAATTACCTTCTGGCTAAGCAAGTCATTCAGGAGGGGGAAAAAAAACAGAAAGAAAAAAGAAGAAGAAATTTTAATCAAGATCCCAGTGGCAAATGGGTTGGATTTCGAGCAGCTCCTGGTTTGAGCCTGCGGTGTCTCGCCAGTTCCTTGGCAGGGTTTATTTCATCCAGTGGCTCTGCTACGTGTCAAAGCAACCTTGCTGGTTACAAGATAAATAAAAACAAACATTCAGGCATTCGGGAGAATTTGACTGGTACGTTTTTTTTTCTTTTCTTTTCTTTTTCTCATTAAAGCCCTTTTGAATCCCCTCCCTCACCCCTTTGCAGGACTATTTCATGCTAACTCTTTCAAGAAGAGAAGGAAGCACAAAACAAACAGACGTTAGAGGCAAGCACTCTTGCGCCTCAGGCGGGACTTCCCAAGCATGTATTTAGAAATGAGCACAAGTCCTCCTTAGCCAGCATTTATGAAACTCTATCACTTCGGCCACTGGTAATGAGAATGAGGCAAGGTTTTGATTTGCTATTGTCGTTTAAATAGATTTAAATCCACTGAAATGGTTTTGTTCCAAGTCTGCTATCCATTTTTTCTCAGTTCACTGACTTCTCAAAGAAAGACTTTCCCTGTGTTGCTGAGTTTCCCACTCCGAAGAAGCCATTCGGCGAGAAAGGTTTGTTTCTTTTGTCTTCTTTTCCACTCCTGGGGCACTTGGAGGCCCTGGGGAAATCCTTGGTGTGCACTTGGCCAGTATGGACATTATAAATAAAATACAAATCAAAGGCATCATTTCTCTGGCTCCTTTAGGTTTCTTAGGCAGAAAAGTGTTCTGATCACTGAAGCCATTTCAGGGCCTGAAATTAGAGGGTAATGAAAAATATCATACTCTCTCTGGTGGGCAGTGCATTTAATTGGCTCCCCAGCAGGAGTCCAGCTCTTGAGTCAGAAGTGGTTATGGTGTGGATCCTGCTTTGGAAGAACTGCATGCAAATAGTACCAAATAAGTTTTTTAAAAACACAGCAGATGAAAGCAGGAACAGCAGAGGCAAAGTCAGAGATGGCTGGAAAATGCTAGAGAACACAGAGGAAGAGATACACTTGTCCTAAATCGTTAAAAAATCAACTACGTGGGGCGAGAGGGAAAATTAATGTTTTGATGATGTGGGACCATCCCCACGTCCCTGTCTAGGACTTGATAGATTAAATTCTGGCTACATGATGTTTTGGGTAGAGATGGACCATGTTCATTTTCTGGATGTTTGGCATTTGTCTTTAAAAGCTGGCAAGAGCCTTGATTTTCTCCTGGCCTATGCAGGGCATTCTAGACTGCACCAATGAGTTTTGTGCTTGGATAGAGATCTGGATACCTGAGAGTGTTGGGACATTCTGGACGGCT
This sequence comes from Sigmodon hispidus, assembly GCA_004025045.1. Taxonomy (NCBI): domain Eukaryota; kingdom Metazoa; phylum Chordata; class Mammalia; order Rodentia; family Cricetidae; genus Sigmodon; species Sigmodon hispidus. The sequence goes on along the minus strand of PVIH01015544.1, from coordinate 39,909 downwards.
GGGCCTTGCAGCCCTGATACTCTGCTGCCACCTTCTGTCCCAGCTGCTATGAAAAGGCAACTCAGCTCTGGGCTGTCCAGGGAACTCTGGCTGCTTCCTGTGTGTTCCCAAGGCAGAAATGGCCTCTCGAGGCCTGAGGGTTTGGCGTCTTGAGATGGCTGCATTCAGAACAAATGTTTGGCTTGCCTCCCTCTTTCTGTCTCCCTGTACGTACCCCTGCCTTTCAGATCTGGAAGTTTCTAGGGGTAGGGGATCCGGGAATGAGAGGAAAGGCAAAGACTTTTTGTTTCAGCCATTGCATATGCCCATCGATGTCACCACCAAAGACAAATGCCTTCAGTGGGACTGAATGTCGAGGAAAGGTTTTGGCAGGCAAGATCTCGAGCCCTGTGGAGGTATTCCTAGGGACGAGCTATCGGTTGAGATATTTAAAACTTGAGTGGACAAAACATTAGACCTGTCACCACAGGGAAAAAGAGCTGTGGTGGCTCTGGGGACCTGACCCTGGTAAGCACAGAGCCCTTCCCAACTCACCTGTTTTATGATTTCTCAATTGACTTCCCATTCTATAAAAAGTATTGTGTTTCTACTGAAAAATCCAACAGCGTTGACATTCGGTCTGAGGTCAGGCTGGCTTCAAAACAATTTCATTTCTGTGAAACATTAAAATGCCCCTGTATCTACTTTGAGCTAAGGGCAAGAGAACTCACATAATTAAGCCTATAAATACATATTATAGGCAGGAGATGCAGGAGTCCTTCCTTAACAACCAGCCAAAGCAGGACTCCCAGAGCACCTTGGCAAATCTGCACCCAGTCCTGGCTCCTCAGCTTTCATTTGTTTGTCTCGTTGTTCAGGGTGGTGGTGTCTGATGCTCCTTTTGAAGCTCTAGGCGACACTGTGAGGGAGGAAAATGAAGTTGGTTTGCGTTTCCTTCCCAAATGTTCCTGGACAGATTTTATACTCTAGTGGAAAGCAGAGGACAAAGGAAGAGATTTGCTCAGAGGGTCTTCTCTTTGGGGGCTTGATTCTGCTACATGGCTGATCACAGTGAGGTTCCCACTAATTGTCAGGGGTTGAGCTCAGGCCCAGTGGGGGCAAAGGGGAAATAGCCCATTAAGAGAAATCTCTTAGGAACTTTGAACTGTTCTCGGGGAAAAGTTTAAAATCCCACACTCTTCAGTTCACCCTGTGACCCGGGCCATTCCGTGTCTTCCTCCTCATCTCTGCCCTTCAGACTCTGAGGCTCCTAAAGGCTGGGCCTGCTCTCCTGTCCTTGGGAACTAAGTTATTTCGCTCTTCAGTGTCTGCCTGGGTGCTCAACCCAAATACAGCTGGCCAGCCTTCTTCCCTGCCCTCTCACCTCATCAACATTTCTCCTCATCTGCCAATTCCCAGCTCAAAAGTCATATGTATAGAGAAGCCTTCCCAGAACTTTCAGCCTGGGTCAGGTCTCCAGAGCATTCATTTGCTCTTTGGCTCCCGTCCCACCAGGACACATGTCATAAAGACAACACAGGAGGCCAGGGCTGAGAAATGCTCAGACAAAGCAGCATATCACCTGCACTGTTTGTTCCCCTTGCTCTCCAGCCCTTTGGCTGGGTCTTGCTCATGGTGTAGCTATCAGGTGGGTGGATAAATAATAGGCTGAAATAACAGAGGTCACCATTCAGATAAGACAAGAGGCAACCCTCGCAGAAAGAGAGCTAATGTGCTCCACCTGGAAGGGCCTCCTAACAGAAGGAATTGCCTGAAGAGAAGGAATTTTTTTGTGGAGAAGTTTCTAGGAACTGTTTACACAGAGCATGTTCCTACCAGCCTAAGCATGGGACCATTCTTTCCACATCTTAGGACCAAATAAGGCATAACTGTGCTAAGAAATCTAGCATTGTGGCACTGTAAAATCCTAAGATACAAAAGCCTTTCTTTGCCTCCATGCAGTCTGTCCTTTGTGGGAAGTCATTAGCAACTGGGCACGCTCTCTTTCCATCCAGATTATTATTTATTTTTTTTTCACATCTGTCCTCAGGTTGTGATGTTATTTTAAGGTGTATTATTCACACAGAGAGCTATAGTACAAAGTGCCTAAGAGGGCTGCACTCCTTTTACTTAGCTGGGATTCTTGGGCAAGTATGAAGGAATTTGTCATCATCATTTACTTCCTATGAACCAGGGAAGATTCAGAAAAAGTGTGATACAGCACATCTTTTCCTAATCTCCCAGCTCTAAGAAGCAGAGGTCTTCATCGGTGACACCTTTGTCACAGGCACCATCACTGCTATGTCACATAAGAAAGGTTAAAAATCAAGACATACCAGGAAATCTTGGTAGAATGAAAAGTATGAATAATTTAAATGCATTTATGCCCAATAATTCCTAAGTCAAATGGCTTAATTAGGGTTTCTGCTGCTGTGATAAATACCATAACCAAAAGAAACTTGGAGAGGAAAGAATTTACTCTGACTTACAACCCTCAGGTCTTACCCCCTGACTGCGGGAGGAAACTCAAGGCAGCAACCTGGAGGCAGAAAGTACAATGGGGACCATGAGGGAGCGCTGCTTACTGGCTTACTCTCCACACAATGCTCATTTTTCTTTCATATGTAGCCCAGAACTGTGGCACTGCCCACAGTGGACAGAACCCTCCGACATCAATTATTAATCAAGAAAATGCCCACAGACAGGCCAATCTGATGGCGGCATTTTTAACTGAGGTATATTTTTCCCCGACAACTCTATTTTGTGTCAATTTGACAAATAGCTAGCCAGAATATCATATGTGATTGTTTATGTTGGTCATGTTCTCTCATCCCTCTCCTTCTTTCTTAGCTCCATCTCCACGGACCAGCTCCTGGTGTCCTCATCGTCAGTTAGAGATAGAGGAATGGAGAATGTGTGGGCAATCAAGTGAGAACCGGTGGCTGTTACTGTGGACAAATATCTGAGGAAACAACTTAGAGGAAGGAATTGCTATTGTGGCCCCTGGTTGTGGAGATGTCAGTCTCACTGTAAGGACACTGTGCCACAGTGGAGCACTACACTGATGGAGGAGATCCAGGAAGGCCTGAGATGGCCATTAAAGGCATGCCTCAGTAACCTGTCTATTTTATCCATCTAGTGTGGCGAGCTGCTTCTGGCCTGCAGAACGACGAGTCACCACACACACACACACACACACACACACACACACACACACACACACACACACATACACGATTCTTCTCGGATCACACTTTATTGGAGTACAGCTCAGTTGTGAAATGGTGGAAAGAAGACCCAGAGCCTGAGATTCAGCCTGCTTATATAGGGAAGCCTGGCGCGTGATTGGTGCCCATCACAATGCCTCATTAACATATGGCTGGTGATTGGTTCAAAGTAATACTCATTAGCATATGGCTGGTGATTGGCCCAAAATAATGGCTCATTAGCATATTTGAGGATCGCATCGAATAGGTCCTTTCTCAATGTCTAATTAGCATCAGCACATCGGATTGGTCACTACTTGATGCCTAATTAACATAAGCGGTAATAGAATGTTCCAGCAAGTTGTGCAAAGGCAAACTGCGCCCTACAATCTAGGTTCACTTTCTACCCACACACACAATGCCGTCAGTAGGTAGACTCGTTCATTAGCACAAAGTCATCAGGATTTAATTGTCTCTGGAAGCATCCTCACAGATACTTCTTAATTCAATTGCACCAACTATCAAGTCTAACTATCAAAACATCAGAGCTGAAACTCAGCCTCAGACAACCTGGTTCAAGATCTTTCAAGATAAACAACTAGATGATGGCTTTGGCATTGAGCTAAGTTTGAGATTGCAGGACAGGATGTCGGAACCCACCTCCATTGCCTCTTAGCTATGGAGCTGGAGGAGATCTGTGTCTCTGAATCTCACATTGAACTCGTATCAGAAGAGATTATGGGAATGTGAGGACTACTGAATGGAATGCCAGGTATAAGCATTCAGCCAGCTCTTGGGGCTCTTAGCTAATCTCATGGTCAACACTGGCTGAGCTTCCTGAGAGGAACACATGTAGCCAAAGGGAGTTGGGGACAGCTGGGGATGAGTTTATCCTTCCTAACAAGCTCAAGTCTATCTACTCCAAGTTCAAGCTCACCAGATCTAATCACATGATCATTATCAGTGTGCCTTTATACCCACAGTCTTTAATGTGACCACTTAAAAAAACTATTTTTATCAAGTAATTTGTGCTAATAGAAAAAAATCAAATAATGTAGAAAATGAAAACTCAAAATATTTTTAAGATGTCCACCTCTGCCCTTTCAAGGCTCTTGGCTTTGTGGCTCTAAAAATTGAATTGGAAATTTCTTATCACAGAAAACTAATTGCTGAGATGCCAGTAGGGTAGGTACATTAAATAAAGAAGAGAATGTCTGTTAGAAGAGTCAGGTGAGTATTCTCAACCCCAACAGTGAGGACCAGATTTCTCTCCTGCTAATAGATGCTCAAATTTCAATACCCACAATGGGAAAGAGGACCTTGTTTACAGTGTCCTGAGAAAGTCAATATTATTTTTTTCTGAATTAAAACTTCCAAAGCATCATAGAATGTGAATACTTTCCTTCTCCTGCTTTACAGCCTCGTTCCTCCAACAATCACGTGTGAAATCTCACACATATTCACACTTGCTGAGGTTGACTCAAGATGACAAGGCTGTTCTCCATGTGTCTATCAGATGTTCCAGAACCCCTAGAGTAAAATGAGACCAAATGATGAGAAACTGTAGACCTCTGTCCTCTTCAGTGTGTTCTCACCCCATTTGGGTGTTCATCAAGGGAGAAGATGGTCAATTCTAGTTCTGAACCACACTTAACAAACGGAGCATCTTCACCTGGAGCACTGGAAAGCCACTGACATACTAGGTTTACCTTCCTCTGTAAAGAACAAACTCTGAACCAGAACCCAGATGCATTGTGGGAACACAGGCTATCCTGATAGGAATTGTGTACGGTAAGTTCATGAGCTCCCTACCTGGCCTAGTATTGGTAGAGTGACTGGAAGTCATGGGCTTCTTTGTTCCCTGGACTGCCTTGGCAGCTGGCAGAACCCTTTTTTTAGCAAAGAAAAATGGTGCACAACAGTTGCACCTGAGTTATTCTCAGTGCATCTCAGACTCCCAAGCACTTCATGTTGACATCACTCTTGCCTCTCTTAGCCACTGCAAACTGAGCAAAGTTCTTGTTCCTGTATCCCAGGATGAGGGTATTGAGACTTGGAAAGTTTGAGCCACCATACTCCCATCGTATAATGATGGGGGTAGGTTAATTCTATTCATCGAGCCTTTGTACAGGACGTGTCTTGGGAGCTTCTTCCCAATGAAGCTGCTGTTCTCAGAGCAGAAGATGAACTTAGAGAAATGACCCGAGCCACCAGCTGCAGGAACCCATTCCCCTGGAACCCCATCTTCATTTCTACCCTGGACTGTGTAGTCTGCCCAGTGCCTAGTGTAGTTATGTGACCTCCTTTTTCCTGCACAGCAGCTTGTCATGATCTGAGCAGAAATCTAACAGTGGCTGGAGTAGGTATGCCTGTAAGGACCGCCATGAGCTGGCACATTGTGAGGGGGTGGCTCTCCTAGGTGATAGTTCTCAAACTTAGTTACTGCCTCCCTGTTCTGTCAAGGAGGGTTGTAGGTCGCATCAGACAAGGTGATCTGCATTGCCCCAGGGTAGAAAGAAGCGTTGAGAGACAAATGTGGGTTTTGACTTGCAGGAATTTGAAGACAACTGACACACTAGAGTTGTGTTGGCCCTTGATTCTAGCAGCTGAGACCCCAGTGCTTGTCATGACCCTGGTACTCACTCTCTTGGATTTGCTAGGGTACCACGCTCAGGTGTGTAAAACCTCTTACAAAGGCAATTTGGTTGTGATTTGCATGAAATTCCACCAGCTGAGATCTGAAGGCCGCTTTATTTAAACTGTCTTCAGCTTCAAGTTCTAGAAGCACCTTTTCTACCTGACAGCCATTTCCTCTCTTCTAGTTATTACAGTTGTTCATCCTGCAGTGGCTGGGTAGGCAACAGGAGAGGAACAGAACAAGACTCCTCCAATGAACTATTTGCTTATTGGATAAAACTGAAACAATGATTTTGTAATAATAAGAGTGCTGACCCAAGCACTATGCTAAGAATTTTATAAGCATGGTCTCAATTGATTCTTAGACTAATTTTGATGCAAATATGCCAGTATCTGCATTTTATAGATGAGAAAAAATGTTTAAGGAAGCTAATGACCTTGCCTAAAATCATACATTGGCAGAGAGAGGTGAAATCCACCCACAGGACCAGCTTGCTCTAGAATTTGTGCTGTGGAGTGTTTCCAGGTGAGCGATTCTCAAATCCTAGGTGCAGCCAAGGAGTATTTGTCTTTTGTCTTCATCTGTAATTCTGCATATATTTCCCTCCAGCCCTGTCAGAGATAGAGCCTCCCTGATGATTCTGGAATAAATCTATTCCACAGTCAATAGCTCAGCTAACTGAGTATACAGCCCTGACTATACACATGGGCAGCATTATTCTAAAACCATGGGAAATAAAACTAGACAGGGATCGAGACTCTTTTCTGATCCAAGTATTGGCAAATAAAATAGATTTGCCTGATTGGATTTACATTCTGGGTGAACAAGGAATATATTTTTACAATAAATATGTCTCATGTAAAATTTGGGCTATTCTTATTCTTAAAAATTATTCAATATTTATCTGTGGCAATATGTTATATAATATTTAATAAAACCAGTCTGGAATATCAGAGAAGAGATCCACCCACATTCAAGCCAGGCAGAGGTAGTGCACACCATTAGTCCTATCACTTGGGAGGCAGAGATCATTCTGGATCTCAGTGAGTTCAAGGGATAACAGAGCAGTGGTAACTCACACCTTTAATCCCAGCAGGGGGATCTAGAGGATCTCTGTGAGTACAAGGCCAAACAGCCAGGCAGTGATGGCATACACCTTTAATCCCAGTATGCGGATGGGGGTGTGGTGACCTATGCCTTTAATCACATCAGATTTGAGTTTAAGGCCATCTTGGTTTACAGAGGGAGTTCCACACTCCCAGAGAGGCAGTGGTGGTGTCATGCCGTTAATCCCATAACTCTAGAGACAGAGATCTTTCTGTGTTTCTGTGAGTTCAAGGCTAACTACCAAATAGTAGTAACTCACACCTTTAATCCTAACCTGAATGTGATACAGCTGGGTGAAGAAGGTATTTAAGGCAGGTGTAGGAAGACAGATGAGGCATTAGAAGCCATGACGAGCGAGGCTGAGGGATCTGGAAGACAGCTGGGTGAGAGTTGACTGTGGTGTTTCTTCTCTCTGATATTTCAGCCTTTCCCCGATATCTGGCTCTGAGTTTCTTTTAATACAACCAGAATTTGTACAACATTTATCTGAAAAGGAAATAATTGAATACTTTTACTTTATAAAATATTATTTTACTTTATAAAAATATTATTTAGCTTTATGTGTATTGGTGTATATGCATGCACCATACAATGCCCATGAAAGTCAGGAGAGGGAAGCAGGCCTGGGCCTGGAGTTATAGATGGCTGTGAGCTGCCTGTCATTTGGGTGCTGGGAATTAAAGCTGAGTCCTCTGAAAGAATAACCTCTGAGCCATCTCTCCAGCTCCCAGATATAATCTATATATTTTATTTGCTTACACTAACATCCATGCTGGAATTTAAATCAAGTACATCTGAGTGAATCCCAAAAATGTGCTAGAGTCTGGATCCAAGAGTATCTCAGAGATATGGATACTATAGTAGCTTTGAGAACAGCTACAGGTCGTCATTGGGACACTGGGATTTCTGGAATGTCTGTGATCTGTGTGAGAGTCAACCAATCTGAGATGGTGGTTGCTGAGGTGTGTTTAGACTGATTCAACCAATCTGAGATGGTGGTTGCTGAGGTGTGTTTAGACTGATTCAACCAATCTGAGATGGTGGTTGCTGAGGTGTGTTTAGACTGATTTAACTAATCTGAGATCGTGGTTGCTGAGGTGTGTTCAGGAGGTGACTTGACTCAGAATTCTCAGTCCTAGCTACATGCTGGAATCACATAGAAGCTGTGCAAGCACTGATGTATCTAACAGTCTGGCTTTGGGGACTCTGGAGAAAGGGGTGCAGAGTGACAGAAGTGGGTAGATTGTTAGGGAGAGAGCAGCAGACAGAGGACACCAGGCCACTGGACTGGCTTAGCATGGAAGGTTAAGGAAAAACAAAATAACACTATGCACATGGGTGTGGAGGTCAGGCTGCTCAGACCAACATGGCCCATCTAAAAATGTGGATTTTTCTTCCATCATCTGCTTTTGTTTTTCTATAGAACAAAAGTATATTGAGTTGTAAAATTTAGAAAAATGCAGTTAAAATTGGCAAAAACATTGACTTTTAATTAGACTTTATCATTAAATAGATGTTATATTTAAATTTCACTGATATTCTTTGCATTTGAATTGTCTTAGAGTTTTTTTTATGTAGAGAGACACCATAATCACAACAACTCTATAAAGGAAAACATGTAATTAGGGGTGGCTACAGTGCAGAGATTAGGTCCATAGTCATCATGGCGGCATTCAGGCAGACATGGTCCTGGAGAAGGAGCTGAGAGTCCTACATCTTGACCTGGAAGCAACAGAAAGTGGTCTGTGTCACTGGGGGTAGTTTGAGCAGAGGAAACCTTAATACCTGCCTCCTGTAGAGAGACACTTTCTCTGACAACATCACTCCCAGTCCTACAAGGCCACAGCTCCAAATAGTGCAGCTCCCTATGAGTCTAGGGAAGCCAATTACATTCAAATCACCACAAACATAGTTTAGACAATACTTTGTAACGACTTTGTCTCCCTCTGTATGTATGTGTGTTTGTGTGGTGCACATGTGTGCACAAATGTGTGCAGAGGCAGGAGGCTGATATTGGGTGCCTTCCTAAACCAGTTCTCTACTTTGTTTTTTTGTGTCAGGATCTCTCACTGAATTCTGAACACACTGTTGCAACTGGATTGGCTTGCCAGTGAGCTACCAAGTTCCTCCTGTCTCTGTGCCGCAGAGCTGAGGCTACAGTGTCTATAGCCACATGGACCCTGGGCATTTGGATTTAGACCTTCAAGCTTGGGTGGTGAGCACTCTACTCACTGAGCCTTCTTCACAGCCCATTTCCTCACAGTTTGTTTAAACCTGACATTACACCACAGTCATTTCCCTATCTGTGCTGGCTGCATAAGATACCACATTACCCAGGTAGTGCAAGGTTCCTATGGTGGTTTAAAAAAATGCCCCCCAAAGGGAGTGGCACTATTAGAAGGTGTAGCCTTGCTGGAGTCAGTGTGGTCTTGTTGGAGAAAGTGTGTCACTGTGGGAGTGAGCTTTGAAGTCTCAGTGTGGCACTGACTCTTCTACTGCCTGTAGATCAAGATGTAGGACCATGAGCTTCTTTGCCAGCATGCCTGCATGGTAATAATAGACCAAACCTCTTAAACTATAAGCCAGCTAAACTATAAGCCAGCCTGAATTAAATGTTTTCTTAATAAGAGTTTCAGGGACCATGGTGTCTCTTCACAGAAATAGAAACCATTACTAAGACAGCACCCAACTTTTCTCCTCAAATTAGACATTTAGATTGTATATTTTTAAAAAATGTAATTATGAAGATTGATTGTAATTGTTGAGTGTTAGGATACAAAGTTTATGTGTTTCTCCAGTAACCTATGACTAAAAGAATTCACAAGTGTCTGCTTCTAGCTGTGCTCTTTCAAATCCTGGAGAATAGCCTTGAAATCTTTAACATCCAAACTAGGTTTCAAGTTCTCTTGAAAGGTCAAAATGAAGCCTACTCTGGGGTATTCTGGGTAGTGTTCTCATGTTCTCCTTCCAGCTCCAAAATCACAGTTCCTAACAAATGTAGGTACCAATTCTTTTCTCCATCTGGCCAAAGAACTACTGTTGGGACCCAAGATATTTTTCACACTTAATTAAACTGGTGTATTTGGATAGAACTGCAACTTCTTTGCCTCCAGCTGTGAGCCAGAATCTGTTTCCCACCTGAGTGTTCTTTTAGTCATTTTTCCATGCTCTCCCCAGAGTTGTGGAGAAGGAGTTCAGGGAAGATCTCATTTGTGGTCCTCTGATAAAGAGATTATTTCTCCACCATTTTGGAGTCACAGCGGTTGGATTAGCCCCAGTAAGTTACCCCTGGTCTCTAAAACTCTGCTTTGAGTCTTGGTTTTCAGAACTAAACTTTCTCTGAGGCTGCTAGTTAACAGTGAAACAACACAGAAAAGAGAGAGCCTCAGCCTGAAAACAAAGTGTTCAAGTCTCAGCTGAGCTCATAGTTGCCCTTAGTGGATGTTTGCCAATTCTATGGAGCACTTGTATGTTGAATTATTGTGTATCATTCTGCCTAAGAGTGCTCCAGAATCACCTGAGGGCACTGCAGGGGACCTGTCCTGATGCAGCAGCTTTGAGCTTGGAGCTCGAGAGGATTCTAACTGCTGCTGCTTTTACTATGGGGACCAACTTTAAGAGTGGTTAAGTTAGATTTTGAAGATTCCATTTTAAACATGTAGTTTGAGTATCTACATTCATTTTATTACTTTCCTCAATCTTAAAGAAGGCATCAATAAACTGTTGTGCTCTTTTGTGGGGGGTTGAGGGACGAATTGACTTCATTGTGTTTTTAAAACAGCAGTTCAGACCTTGCTACACAAACTGTGCTTCATAGACAATCAGCATTATATTCCCTGGAGTCTTGCAGAACTTTGAAATTTCAAGCCTTACCCCAGAGTCCTTGAGCTGGAATGTGGGCTAACAGGGTCCTAGGTCAGCTTCATATACAATACATATGGAGAAGCAAGCTCTAGATAACAGAGTTATAATGGAGCTGAAACTTGTCTGCATACTATAACTTAACCCTGCTATGCTAGTGATGAGAAAATCAGAGCTTGCAAATATCAAACTGCTTTCTCTTATAAGTGGATGGCTTTTCTGAGATTGCCATGTTGATGACTTACATAAAAATTCAGTAAATAACATTAGAAATGCAACACAGATCCCTAGTTTCATGACCTCTGGTTGACCCCCATTTCTTTTCCTTTCTCTTCCCTCCCACTGCAGTTCTTTTCTTTTCTTTTTATTCATCATTTCTTGAATTTGCCTATGTTTCCTGTTGAAGTAGGGTCTTACTACATAGCCCAGGCTGGCCTTGCATCTATCTCTTCAGTGTAGGATTGCAAGCATGTCAACACATCCAACAAAATGAGTATTTTTAGTGAGTCTAGAAATAGAAAAGTTTGGACCTGAAGAGAAGATGCAATGACAGGTAACTGACAGGCAGAAGGCTAGGATAAACACACTTTCACAAAATGCCTGCTAACACACAGTAGCTAACTGGTCTACCCTGCATCTAGCCAGTTGAGTTCTTGGCTATGGGACTCAGTATCTATTCACACACATATTATGCTCTACACAAATCAGGGCACTAAAGCCTATACTTATTATCATTGTAATCTTACATAGACACTTGCCTTCCCATTCTCAAACATCTCCCAAAGCTAGTCTTGCAAGTAAGTTCAAGCAGAAACGAGCATTGGTTTGGGATATAACAAAGACAATTTGTACATTATTGTACTCTCGTTTAATGAAGGACAGGAAAAGGCACTTGGAGTTAGGGCTGAAATGAACCGTAGTGATGAGCCAACTGGCGGGTCTGAGTCCTGGCCACTGGAGCCATTGGTTTTGGAGTCTGGGATTGAGATGAGAGAATACTCTAACAGAGGAGTACTAAAGGAGATCCCAGGAGGAGTGTGGGTGGAGGGGTGGCCATGTGCAAACACCCTTGATCTATATTCAAAGCATGCCTAATTTAATCTCTCCCATAGCTATCTAAATTTTAAAAGAAACAGAGATGGGTTCCTAACTCTTTTTTATTATGCAGTCCTTAGGGAAACTGGTTAAAGCTTCTCTCACAGCTGTGAGTGTATACTTGAGCTGTTCACATCCATACATACAATTTTATGGTTTCTTTGTCTCCGAGTATGGATGTCTAGGGGACCCAAAGACCACAAGTGGTGACTTCTTGATCAATGGTTTAGCTCTACGCTTGTCTGAGTCATGTCACACAGCTGGGTTAGTGTTATAAGGGGCTCCCAAATTCCTGCATAAAGGTCTCTAGAAGGTCTCAGAGTCTGTACTGAGAGGCATGGAAGGCAGGCTGAATTTGGAAACTTTACCTAGCTGAGTTTAAGTCTCAAAATAATAACTTGTCTGTGCATCTTTGCATGTGGAATGAAAAGCAAAGGTCTAAACTGATGTGCTCAATCCATAAATATGCATTAAACACCTACTATGTAAAAGACTGCTCTAAACACAGGATGAAACAGCCAACCAGATACTGGGCCTGCCCTTGGGATAGCTGTGGTCTAGCCGAGAGACAGAAAAGGAACAAGTGCTAATTATTACCAGTTGCTGCTTAATGAGCATGATAAAGGTTAGCTTGAACTCTTTTGGAGAAACTGTACTAAATAAATGATTAACTTTAATACTATAAATAGTGTTAAACCCTCATGTTGATGAATAATTAAAGGTCCTTCCATTATAGACACTCAAAGCTCAGGGCACCTCTGCCATGCTGCTCCTTCTCAGAGCAGTCGTCCCAGCTTGGAGCCATAGTCCTCCCGCATCCCTGTGGGATTCTCTTGCAATTCATGTCTGTCTTGCCTGTGGGAGATATGGAAGGGCCACGTGGAGCCCTAACCCAACTCTCCATTCAGAGTCGTCTGTAAATATTTACAATATTTCTCTACACTCTCATATCAAATGCCAGGGGTAATCAGAAACATTAATGATATCAAGCCAACACTGTGGTGCTCTGATATATAGTTATATGATGCATTTAGGAGGCTGGCTATGGAGACAGAGGAAGTGACTGTGATGTCTTTTTCTAGAAAAAAAAAATGTAACCAGTATCACTCTGAGTTTCAAGCAGTCACAACTGGGGACAGTGACACATTCCCCTTGAGGACGATTGCTTTTCAATGCAATTTTATTGTTTGACGTGTTATCTTCTCAAGTGGATTCTGGATAGTTGGGAGTCTGTGTATAGAACTACTGACTTAGTCTTACCTGGGAAGTTAGGAGATGGAACCATGTTAAGGCGCTCCAGGATTGTTGAAAAGGCTGCTGACTTTAAGTGTTTTTAAATACAGTGTACATCAGAAGACTGCCAGTGGAATTTCCAGAGTTGGTAACTGCCTGTGTTTAATGTGTTGCCTAAGAGTTTATAAATTGGAAATGTAACCCTGAACTTATGTGTTAGAAACATTTCGAGATGGGCCTATGGCTTAAATTGGGGTCAGATGGAGCCATGAAGATGGGGCTTCCTAAAATCAGAGTCTTATAAGAACATGGAAGGATTCTCTCACTGTGGAGTTTCTGCCATGTTATGACACTATAGAAAGACCCTCATCAGAAGCAGAACCTCCACCTCAGACTTAATCTCCAGTACCACAAGGCAACAACACCCTGCTTGTAAATTACCAAGCCTCTGGCATTCTGTTACAGTAACACAAGACAAACTTAGACTTGCCTCCCAGCTATGCTTGGACAGGGCAGAAGCTGGCCACGACTGGACCCAACTCAGCACCTGCAGACAAGATAAGAGGACAGGAAAGGCATGTATGCAAAGCACCCATTTCTGAGTGATTGCCAGGAATTAAAATTTTATTAGGCTGGCAAGATGGTTCAGTGGTTAAGAGCCCTTACAGCTTTTGCAGATGTTGATTCTCATAACCCACACCTGGCAGCTCATACTACATGTAACTATAGTTCCTGGAATTCTGGACGTCCTCTTCTGACACCTAAAGTTTCCAGTATGTGTGTGGTGCACATAAACACTCTCTCTCACCCTCTCTCTCTCTCTCTCTCTCTCTCTCTCTCTCTCTCTCTCTCTCTCACACACACACACACAATAAATAAATAATATCTTCATTTTGATCTGCCCTTGAGTTGTGCATGTGAATGAGTGTTGTGTGGACATGTGTTCCCACATGACAAATTTGGCCATTTGGACCCATGGTTAGGTTATTGAAAAGAGAAATTGTTTTTCATGAGAAGGTGATTTTTCTACAAGTTTAGTTTGGGTATATCAAAAAGCTGCCATGATCAGTCATAAGGACTGAATCCATCAGTTTAGAGACCAAATGAACCATTATACCAAGCTCCCAGTATAAGCACATAGCAAATTTTAAAGCACATACTTTGTGGGGGTCAAGGAGTCTGCATTTGACTGTGCCTCCTGAATATCTCTGATTTTTTTTCAGGTGTGGTTCTGCTGTCCAGGACAAGCCACACACACACACACACACACACACACACACACACACACACACACACACACCATGCTTCTCTCAGAGATTTTGAGCTTATTTATACATAGATGGTGAGGTCTGCCTGAATCATGACTATCTCATACTATCCAAGTATGAAGGAAGATTTCAGAGAATTCTAGCACCTCCTACCTGACCCAGATCAGGTAGCTCAAGAAGGAAGGTGATAGGGGAGGGGTGGGTACATAGGGCTGTTCAGCATGGGTAGGCTTCCCCTCTTTTTTGCAGTCTCATTGGGTAAAAATCCTAGCACAGCATTTCTTACCTATTTTTTTTGCATAACTTAGCTGAGAACCAAATAAAAGTAGTGATCTCTATGTATGAAAAATGCAAACAGAAGCAGGAAGTACAGATCACCCATAAGCACTCACTGTGTGCGTAGCATCTGCCCAGTACTGTCATGAGTTATTTATTCTTTGAACAACCCTGGGAGGCTATTGTGCATCTCCAAATAAAACACTGACAGGTGGAAAGGCAAATGATTGGCCACAGCTGCATGGCTTGTGATACCTACAATGGACACCAATTAGGGTGACTGATGGGGTATTCACAAGCAACAAAAACTTATTCTCCCACAATTTTGGGGATTGGATCCAAACCAAAGGTAAGAGTGAAGCAGGGCTATGTCCTCATGTCTTTGTATCACGAGGTGGCTGCGTCCTGGTTTCTGGGGTCCTTGAAGATCCCTAGAATTTCTTCACTGGCCACTGAAGAGCTCCAGCTTCTGTCATGCCTCTCTCTGTATGTCTCTTCTTCCTCTGCTGTAAGGCTGCTCCCCATTAGGTCGACCCAATAATGACCTCATCTTGAGAGGATAATGCATGTGGGAATTCCATTCCCAAAAAGGTTACTTGTAATGGGACTGAGGACTTCACATGTGCTTTTGGAGGGTACATACAACCCTAATCACTTGGTAAGTAGTCAAGTCAAGGTCTAGATTCAGGGAGTCCAGCTCCTGAGCCTGACTTCATAGTCACCATATTGACGTCATCTTTGATGCACCCACTTTAGCAGCTGCATCTTCCTCATAGACACTTCTCTGCTTTCCACATTTCCATGTGCTAGAAAGACTAAGGTGAAAAGTATCCTCTCAAGCTCTCTACATTCTCAAATGCCATTCAAGAGAGAATAGCCTTATCATGTCCCAGGACCTGGTTCTTAATCCCACATCAGAGATAAGGGGAGCCAAGCATTCAGACAGCCCTGGTGAGCATGCGGGCTGCTGGTAGATGAAACCCTTATCATAGATCCAGCACACAGGAAAGATCAGGAAATTGGTCACAGCTGTTTGAAAGAAACAGCTGTTGGCAGGTAAGAAAATAAGCATTCCTGTCCTCATCTGGTGTCTCCATGCAACCATAAACTGATGTAATTCATGGACTCATGCTTGAAGACAGATCTTGGAGGAACAAGTTCCCATTCAAAACCTATCTGCTAACCCTCTGTGCCTTTGGGCAAGTGTCTCAGTCTCATTGATCCTTGGATCCTTGGTAGACTCCACCATCATCTTTTCTTCTTTGATAGCAGGAATTGAGTACAAGGGTTGCCTGCATGTAAGGAAGAATAAAACAATGCTCCATGCTTAGTACAACCCAGCACAGGACACTGAACAAGCAGCCAATAAATAGTCATTACTGAGAACAACATTTATAATTATGATAATAGCTTGGGTCAAAGACCCCTGAGCAAACCAGAGCTGTGCTCTTAGGTTGGCTTGGTAAAAACATTTAACCCAACCTCTTTTGTTGGCTACAGCTCTCATAGCAGCTGCAGAAATCCTTTCAAGATCTGCTCGAAAGACTTTGAAATGATTCAGCCTCTTGACACAGGTGTATTTTCAAGACCCATACGTTCCTTGAGAAATTACATTTTGAGGGTCTGTTATCCTCTTGACAATAGTTCAGAAATCCCAAAAGTGAGGTGTTTGATCCTTTTTCTCTGAAGGGCTGAGATGAGGAAATAGTTCAAGGTCAGACTCTGCTGTGAGATCTGTTGGATGCCAGAGAAAAAGGCTCTGCGGGAGAATGAACCCCCTGATGAGGAACGAGACCGGAGCCCACAGGATCAGATTCACCCACACTCCTCACCAGGAGACCCGTGCAATCTTATTTCTGCACATTTAAAAAAAACCCTCTATTTCTCCCAAATACGGATCCTTGTGCCTGGACTGTGTGCATTCAAGATCAGCATGAAGTGACTGAGCCCCTTGCTGTGGTTCTGGGCAGGTCTGGCACTTTAGGCAAGTTACTTAACATCTTTGGACCTGTTTTCCTCATCTACCTAAAGAACACTGGGCCAAAAGATGGAGGCACTCTCCAGACTTGGCCTTCTCTGACAGCATTCTGCCTACCTCCTGGTGCAAGACTACTGTTCACACTGAGGTCAATCAGGACCAAAAGCACATCTCATCACTAGCACCTGGCCAGCTGTACTGGGGCCACCATGTAACTACCAATCCTCAGTTTCCTCTTCCGCAAAGGTCTAAGTGCAGAGACATTGATGGTTTCTGGCCCTGCTTCCCTCCAGCACCAGCCAAGCTGGGCAAGCTCAGCTCCTTCCTCCCTTTTCTCCATCACCCTCTTCTCGAGTGTTGCTCTATGTCCCTACAAGGCCTAGACAAGGAGGTGGGAGTCTTACCATACATCTTTCTCCATGGATGCTCAGAGTCCTGTTTCCTGCCCTTGCTCAGGTGGTAACAGAATCCCTATTCCAACAGCCCCCTCCCGGGATGCTCTTCTTCTGATGAAGCATGTCACCTCTGCTGCAGGTGGCAGGTTTCTGCTGAGCTTTCATATGGGCATTCTGTGTTTTCTTCTCACAAAAAGAGGGCACTGTACCTGGTCACCCCTCCATTAACAATGTCAAATGTTCAGCAGATTTTTTTCTCATCTTTCAGGTATCATAATATTCACACAACTTGTCAGAAATCTTCTAACACCAGCTCTCACACCCAGCAATGTGACTTGTCAGAAAAAACGGTGCTCCAGTGACCATCTCTGAACTTAGGGCAGACTGACAACCCATCTGCTGTGGGTGACCTGGCTGGTCACTGTGGCCCTAGGAGGCAAGCTCCAGTCCATTTCTACCATCCCTGGGCTCACAGGGTAGAGTAATATGCTCAAGGTAGCAGGGCAAGTACAAGGGGTTCAAAACCAGGGTTTGGAATAGAATGCTCAAAGAGATAGGACCCATGCCTCTCCCGTCACAACTGTGCAGGCTCAAACCACCTCTTAGCCACATTATTACATCAACATGTTCAGGAGAGGACCAATGAAGATTCTAGAAAAGGGGCAAGGGGGAATTTTGTTCAAAATTGACTTCTTTGGATGTGTGTTGAACACGTGCATCCCAAATATCTGAAGAGGCCATGTGATTCCACCCTTGGCTGACTAGACAATATGTGTGTACTTAACTTCTTATTTCCTCAAAGCTAACACAGATGCCAGGTTCTGCTTCACAACCATAACATATGGCAATGGGAAAAGGTGCAGTCCCATAAACACTGGGTGGAATATTGTCTCCTGAAAAGACATGAAGTCTTGACCCTGATCTCCTTTAGGTGTGCCTTTATTTAGACACAGGTTTTTGTAGACTTATAATATGCTCATACTGTGTCAAGGTGGTATTGTTCCAATGACTGCTGTCCTTACATAAAGAGAAACACTGGAACAAAGACAGACACACAGGTGGAGACTAGATGATACAGTCACAGCCAGAGAATGATGGGGATTCCGGGAAACCACAGGAAATGAGACAACAGCATGGGAGGGCATTAAGTGATGTTGCTGTCACATGAAAGCCATTCAAACACAAACTCACTATAAACGGTCTCACCTGGCCTCCTTACAGCAAAAGGAGGCCCAGACAATGATCCTGACATCTTAAATATTCTCTTTCCACAGCTTCCACTGAAGTCTGCATTATCGATCTCTGTTGAGAAGGTGTTAGGAATCCTTAAGAAATTCTTCCATGCATATGTCCATTTCTCCAGGATTCTTGTGGGGGCCATGAGAATGCAAGGCAGGGTTCCTGCCCAGTTAGCCTACCTCACACAGCTGACAGGGAGTCAGGCAGTTGCTAGTAGGTCAGAATGCAAGGCCCTGTATCCCAAATGCACTTTGCAGTGTGTTCAGTCCTGGGAGTAGGCAGGGATATGGGACCTAACCATACACACACTTGTTCCATTTGCTGAATTTTGTAGGGGAGCTCCAATCCTTCACTGGTGTCAACACAGAGTCCAACATCTTTGGTTCATAGATGAGTTCATCTATTCACCTTCTAAATTCATTTACACATATTTATTTATAGGCACAAAATTAATTTTCAGCTACACATGAGATATTAGAGACTACAATGAGACTGGTTAAATCTTTGCTTGTCTTATTAGATTTTACTACTTTCAAAACTATTAAGAGTTACTTCTTCTTCAAAAATTCTATTGGATGTAGCATGAATTCGAATTGTAAAGAAAGAGACTCAGAGCCAGATATCAGGGAAATATCAGAGAGAGGAAACACCACAGTCAATTCTCACTATCTTCCAATTTCCTCAGTCTCGCTCCTGGTCGCTTCTTCTCTGCTGGATTCCTATGAGGCCTTACATACCCTTCTCATCAGCTGTATCCCATCCAGATTAGGAGTAAAAGTGTGAGCTACTCTATTTGTAGCTGGCTTTGAACTCTTAGAAACAGAGGAAGTTCTGTCTCTGGAGTTATGGGATTAAGGGCACAGGTCACCACTCCCAGCTTTCCCTGTGCTGGGATTAAAGGTGTGTGCTGTTGAATCTCAGCTGTTTGACCATGCTCTGCATAAATTTTGACTGTGTTTTATCTCTCAAATATTTCAGGTTTTATTAAATATGTAACATATCACCACAATTGGAATAAGAAATGGCCAATCTCTTATTCCTCACAAGTTATAATTTTGGGTTCAGATTATTATAAGTCCTGTGAATGCAGAGTTGATAAGTTGAGATGCAAAGGTCTAAGTGGTACCAGATAGTTCTCTCTTGACCTTGAGAACTTGGGGAGAAGTGGGAGGTGAGAAGCCGACTGAGTTCCCCCTCTTTTGTAAATATTACTTAAAAACAACAACCATAATATGGCAACTTTTTTCAGTAGGAAAAATATAGGCAACAACTGAGAGAAACCTTCAGAAACACAGATACTACATAGGACACTGGCTGCTACCCATAGTCCTTTAGGGAAAGAGAACCAATCATTTTGACCAGATTGAGAAGAACAAAACTACTGAATGGGTTCTGAGATTTTGGCTTTCATCACTAGCTAGTGCCTGAACTTCCCCTACACACAGGTGGGTTAGCCACGGAGGACCTTGAGGTATTTAAGATGAAGAAATTCTTAGGCAGAAGTTCCCATAACTGCCATGTATTTCCTAGCCCTCCATCTTCCTTCCATTCCTCCGGCTGACATTACTCTCAGCCCTCACTGAAGATGTTCCAGTGAGGAACTGAGTCCCTGTGGTCATGATCACATGAGGAGGAGGAATGAATCCACCCTGCTTCTGCTACCCACAACATTCACCCTGGTGCAAACAATGGGCCACCTCTTCCCTATCTACCCTCTGTCCTACCACCTGTGACTTGTGATCTCATTCTGGCTTTCCCACTGTGTTCTTGTGCAATATCTTGTAAAACAGGCTTTTTATAGCAGGGAAGACCACCTATGGACACTCAGGTGTCAGAAGAGACCAAAGTGCCATTTTCTGTTACCACATTCATGCCCCAACACATACAAATATATCCCTGGAGTCCTACATAATAGACCACCCACCATTCTGCATCTGACCATCCTGCTTTACACTTGGAACATTATCCCTGCTTGTTGTGATCTCCACCTCATTTCTTCTGGACACCTACTGTGGCATCTACCTGTGACATCACTGCCCACCTCAGAGTTGCCTCATCTCTACAGTGACTCCACAGTGTCACATTCCTCTCTGTGTCTCAGAGTCCTTTTAGAGGCATTTCTGTGAGTTTTCTGAGGTGAAGGTCATCTCCCAGATGTAGGAGAATATACTGAAAATTCTTGCAGCAATGTTTTACTCTTAAATAAAAAAACAGGTCTTTTCAAAGTTTCCCTAAAAAGCCAAGAACATGCCCTGTATGGAGAAGGACAATCCTAATCCTAGTGAGTCTTAAGCAGAGAAACAGCCAATTGATTTGGCTGCTAGAGTATGAGATCATTTAGACAGTGCACCATAGGGATGGCTACAGTGTACAGAGGGTCCTATAGTATGGAGAAGATTCTTGTAAAGGCTAGCACCGGCAGCTCTGGTACTTGGTCAGCTCTGCTCTGGGAGGGCCAGCTCTGTAGCCATCAAGGACAACACTAAGCTCAGAACAAACTCAAGTACTGGTAAGGAAAGACACCCAAATGCCTCCTGCCTGTCAATTAATTGTACTCCAGTGGCTTTGTCAAAGCTGTCCCTTTAGGAAATGGTAGTCAACGTCGGCATTATACTCTATGTTTTCACTCTGACTCTTTAGGTGATAGAAGCCAAGAGTCACAATGATGGATGGGCCTGTGTCCTGATCACTCTTGGGAAGGGTTGGTCTCAGAGCAATGTTTATCCTGTAGTCTATTCAGGGGGATTTAAATCAACCTCATAGAAAACAGGCTTCCGTGGCCAACAAGGCAAATTGTCAGCAGTCCTCAAGCAGAGGCTGGGTGCACCATTTGTGATTTTGGAAGCGTTTTTGCTTGACCAGGAGTATGTGAATCCTTTTCCTGTAACATTTGCAACTATAGACACAGTAGCCTTATACATGGTGTTGACTCATTAGTGAGAGAATATTTTGCCTTCAGAAATTTTTTATTGAGTGCTTATTAGGTGCTCTTCTAGGTATTAGGAGGGCTCTCCAAAGTTTAAAAAGGAGAGAAGAGATTGCATGCAGAGATAAACTGGAAGGAGTAGGAGAGAACTGTGGGTACTGAAAGCAGAAGGGAAGGCTTGCCTTTCTCAGGAGGTGATACTGGGTCTCAAAAGAAGAGCTAGTCTTGCAAAAGGAGGAATTGACAACCACAAGGACCCTACCAGTTGGAAATAATTCCTTGTGACAGTTGGACATGGTAATGGAGACAAGGACATTAAGTACTGGGCTTACAGGTGGGACCCGGGATCTGCAGGGCCCTGGGGGCTGTGGCCAGGAAGTAACAGTTCATGCTAAAAGCAACAGGAAGAAACTATCCTCTTGTAAGTAGGAATGATGTCATCCAGCTGACCCAGTAGCACTCTCCTCCCACATGGGATTTTGTCATTGTTGCTTCGAATGCTTTCTCAAGCTAGACTAGGACAGCAGGTAAGAGTTCCGCTACTGGGTCCATGGAAGTAGACACAGAGCCTGGAATCCTGTTTCACAACGTACAGTGCTTTAAAATGACTTGAATGTATTCCCAACTGATTCCTGACTCTTTCAGGCTGCCTGCAGCTCACTTGAGCCGTAATGAAGGTGGCCCTTATCAGTCTGAGCTTGAGCTGCCTTAATTAGACCGAGATTCTCTATCTTTAAATTGGTCTTACATCAAAGCTGGAGTTATAATTGCAGGTGATGTCTTTGGGAGTTGCATTGTTATGTAGAATACAGTTGCCAGCAGGTTGTGTGGGGATTATTGAGAAGCAATTTGCAGGAGAGGTCTATAGGGGAAAGGTAGATCACCTCACTAAGAAAAAAAAAAAACCAATAGATAGCTGGGGGTCTTGGAAAAGCATGTTTAACAAGAGGCATTATAAAGAGGGACACTCAGTATTTTAGCAGCTCTAATTTACATGCACATCTGGTTTAAACCACTCCTGCCTTTGACACTCATGGCCCCGTGGTCTACATTGTTAGAGGTAATTATTGGTTTGCATTCAACATGGCTATGGGATTGGCTTATGGGGAGTCAAACTAGGTTATCAGAACAGCTCAGGCAGCTGGAGGGAATTCCCTGGCCGGCCACTCAACAAATTCCCACTCTGAGTTCTGGACTAGGCGGGCTTACAGAAAGCATTTGTCTTGGGCTGACTATAACTTGGCTCTTAGGGACAAGGCTGCCCACATCTGGGGCGGACAGACATTTGACGTACTGATTTCAAATCTTTAGGGTAAATACTCTAAAGAGGGGTGTGCCAACAGAATGGAATTGAAGACCTTCATGCTGAACAGAATCAGCCAGACACAGGCACTTGAAGTTCCCTGTGCTTCCTCCCTCACCAAATGGAGGCGCTTGCAAGTAGAAGACTGGTTACCATGGGCTGAGGAGCTGGACAGGGGGAGCAGCCCAAGGGTTGAGGAGCTGGACAGGGGGAGCAGCCCAAGGGACTGAGGAGCTGGACAGGGGGAGCAGCCCAAGGGACTGAGGAGCTGGGCAGGGGGAGCAGCCCAAGGGGGTGATGAGCTGGAGAGTGGGTGGAGAGTAGCTTAAAGGACTGAGGGGAATAGCCCAAGTATATGAAGCTTCATTCGACAGGAGGGTGAGCGTTGATCTTAAAGGCCCCTACTGAAGAATTCTGCTCATCCTTGTTTGTTGCCAGAGCTGTTAGCCTGTGTGACCAGGCAGGATTTCTCAGTGAACTCTGACCTTTGGTGTTTGGATACGTTTGTGTGTCATCTACAACTGTGCCCATAGTTCAGTCCCAGCAACTGATGGCCTCAGTGCTCTAGAGGTTAGGGACAGAAGTCGCACTCTGTCCAAGGACAAGAAATGCAATACTGAGAACCCAACTTTTGAAGTCCAACTGTTTCCTAGGGTGAACACTATTGACCACTGGGAGATAAGTGACCCCTCACCTCTTAAATTGAGATAATTTTCCCAGCCATAAGGAAGCTTCATCTCCAGAGGGTTCAGGCTAGGGGAATGGGAGGTCAAGTTAGTCACCAAGGACAGGATTATGGCTTTAGTTCCAAACCACATTGACTTTTCTAATCAAAGTGCCTCATATGATTCCAATTATTTTCCCACCCTCTCCAAGGGCAGTGGGCCACGGGGTATGCCGATGACCTGTGAAATTTCAATTTAAAAAAATGAAACTGGTTTTGATTAACCCAAAAGTCAGCCCATTGCTCTAGCCTGGTGCAGATGGAGAAAGGGCTCAGTTAGCAGCCAGAAGACTGAGTCACATTTGATGACCAGTTCCCCCACTTCGTCCTTGGTGGCCCTGTAGCTAAGCCTATGGTCCAACGACCCTTGGCAAATACTCCTATGACTCTGTAGGGCCATGTGCTTCAGTCCTGGAGAGATCATGCTTCATGTGAGGGTGGCTCATACAGACTTCCTAGAAGGTCTAGGCTAGCCAGGGTGGCTATAACCGGGCCAGGACCCCTGCACCGTGACTTTCATCCCCCCCCTTTCTGGCTGACATTGCTGAATGTGGTGTCTGTCTCCTTCACTGTCTAGTCAGGGAGGAACCCCACAGACAGTGCTGCCCCCTGGGGGACATTCCTCTAGTTCTCTCAGATGTTCTGCCTGCACATTCTTTGCCTTATTGACGTCATACTTTAGCAAACCACTCAGGTTTTGGGATACAGTGGACTGTACATATGCCAAAATATATGGATCTTTAAAACAAGATCTTGCATTAAAATAAAAGAAAGACAAAGAAAAGGAATGAACTAAGACATCACTAAAAGGATCTTATTGGGGGGGGGGACATTTCCTTTAGCATTGTAACCGCTGGAAAGGGGCCTTTGCTGCCCAGTGCTTTGCACATGTTGCAGCATTGTGTCACACACACACATACATACACACATGCACACATAGTATACACACATATACTAACACACACATACATGCATGCACACATACACTTACATATGCCCAGCTGCACACACATGCACACACACACACTCACATACACACTTCTTTCACACACACATGCACACACACACTCACATATACACTTCTTTCACACACACATGCACACACACACAAACTGGACATAGAGAGGGAACCAAGTAGGAAGAAGATCAGTGGGAGGGGACAAGAGTGAGAAATGGAGTAAATATGATCAAAATATGTTTTGTGTTTATTAAAAGGTCATAAGGAAACCCATTACTATTCAGAATCAATATATACTAGTAAAATAAAACTGAAATTAAAGTCTATAAAGAAGTATCTTTGCATTGGACATAGAGATAAAACAGAAATTCATTCAACACTAAATGAGGTACTTGGGTGGGGGGGAAGGACTAAGAAGAATAATGCAAACAAACCAATGACTGACTGAACTAGCCCTTCAGTGATGCTGACATGCCTTGATTGGCACAGTATGATGCCAGTGATGCTTACATGTCCTGAATGGTCCAGTGTTACATTAGTGATGCTGACATGCCTTGAGTGGCACAGTGTGACATCAGTGATGCTGACATGTCCCGAGTGACCCAGTGTGTCATCAGTGATGCTGGCATGTCCTGGAGTGGTCCAATAAAATGTACTCTACACCCTATGCTGGTTCAGAGAGAACAGTGACAAGCAGTGTGATACTGGCAAGCTTCCAGCACTGGATATGGCACCTAGGAGCCACATGTTGCCACAGTGCCAGTAAGATCAACTCAGCTTAGGCTCTCCTTTGCTCCTAGAGGTAGCACCTGCCAGCAGACTACACCAGCTACACTTCCAACTACTTATTCCTCCTCAACAGAGTCCCACCCCCTGTCAAGTAGTTTACGATGTTAGAAAGCCAGATTGGTCTGAGAATCAGCCTTAAAAAATGTGCACTGCCAGTGCCTCCCTCCTGAGGCTGTAGGAAAAAAATGTGAACATGTGGTATCTGCTCTCATCACAGAATCTAACTCTCAAGAAAGACTCACCATCGTCGTGAGTATGCATGGACCATCATCAGCATGGTCTCTGCTGCACTCATTTTGGTTAGGGTGTTAGAGAACTCACTTGATGCACCATGTCCCTCCAGTTGACTAAGATAATCACAGTAAAATAATGACAACAATGACAATAACATGTCATAGAAACATTTTTTTACGTTGAATTTTACTCAAAAGTCCACTGTTGTGGGATAATTTTTTTTTGTGTACTTTGAAGATGTATCTTTGCCATGGCGCCTTCTGATTGGTTTAATAAAGAGCTGAATGGCCAATAGCTAGGCAGGAGAGGATAGGCGGGACTTCTGGGAAAAGAAAGACACTCTTGAGGAGAATCTGAAGCAAATGAGACTTTGCAGTTAAATATATAATATGGAGGAGAGGAAACATATGGAAGTACATAGATTAATATATGTGGGTTAATTTAAGTTATAAGAGCTAGTTGGTAACAAGCCTAAAATAGGGCCAAACATTTACAATTAGTAAGAAATCTCCATGTTATTATTTGGGTAACTGGCCATTCAAAGAAAGTCTAACTATAGTCTACTTTTGAGGTCATTCTGAAGACTTCTGTGATCAGCCAGAAACAAGAAACTTATGCAGTCAATGAAGTCCTCTAGGACATAGAAGATAGAATGCTGTTTGTCTTTTTGAGTCTCTTAAGAACCCCACAGGGCTACAGTCATAGTAACAGAAGCCTTATCTTCCAGATCAAAGTCAGAGTGAATATCTAATCCTGGAGCCTCAGAAAGAGAACTGAATTAGAAAATAGAACAATGAACTATGTGCAGGTGTCATGAGTGGATCTGGAATATCTGGTAATACATGCTGCATGTGGTAATTTATAGAAGGAAGAGTTTGTTGGGGGCTTATAGTTCCAGAGGGTTAGAGTCTGAGACCATCATAGTAGGGAGCAGAGCAGCAGGAAACAGGCATGGTGCTGAAGCAGTAGCTGAGGATTTACCTCTTACAAGGTGGATACTTTAGGTCATATCATCCACCATAGAGAAGCAGGTATCAAACAAACATAGTATGGGGTCCTATCAGCCCCACTCAATGAAATTCTGCACCAAGGAGAGTGAGATTGAGTTCAGTGAGTATTGACCTGTACTTAATCCTCAGCTATTCTCTAATTATCTTCCCCTTCTCTTTCTTCAGTTTGTGAACTTCAGTCTAAAAAAGCATAGAGGTGACAATGATGCAGTCCCTGTAGAACAAAAATAAAAACTGACGTCTTCATCTAATGGCACAGTTCGTCCGGTAAAGCTTGGGAGCTAGCAGGGGTGACCACAGACATGTTCTTTTCTAGCCATGGCTCTCTCTTCCTCAGCCCTGTGCCCATAGGCTTGTCTTCTCTCCCGATAGGGCTGACATCTGTGCTTACTCTTGCTGACCACAGGAACAATTCAGCTCTGTTAGAGTCTGTAGAACTTCAAGCCCTGCCCTGTGAGGACCTGTAGCACCCCCCAAAATATAATAATATAATAAAACTTATTATACTTTTGAAATTATAGCACTCAATGTTTATAAAACTGTTTAAGACATGAATCCATATGATATTATACAAAAGTTTTAAGCCTTCTTTGGGCTCATAGAATCATGATTTATATACATTGTATAAATATGTACATATACACATCTCTCCGAGGTCTGTCTTTGGACTACCTGCCTATATAAACAGGTGTACCTGCCTGTATAAAAAAGTTGACTTTTGTGCTAGTTTCTCTGTTGCAAATGAGTAGCTTAATTGGAACACTCACAGAATTTTTCTCTACTGTGGCACAAGCCTATAATCCCAGAACTTGGAAGGTAGAGGCAAGGGAATTGGGAGTTCAAGGTTATCCTTAGCTACAACATGAGTTCAAGACCATCCCAGGACACCTGAGAATTGAGACATTATCTCAGAAGTAACACACACACACCCACAAACATACACACATAAAGATATACACAGTGAAAAGGGGGGATAGCTCTGTGCCCCATATTTCACCTCTTGCCTGGGAGATTTTCCAAACTGGCCAGCCTGAAGCTATTTTCTGGGGGCGGTAATGGGAATAAACAGAGGAGATTTCTGGACTTGTTTTTAATTTAACATCTTTGCTTTCGTAAGCAAAGAGAAAAAAAAAAAAGAGTGAGATACCCAGGAGACTTCTGTATATTCCTACTTTCTGAAATAGGAGGGGCCAAAAATGCACATAAGAAAAACCCTGATGTGGACTCTGTTTAAGTGGTCTAGCTGGGACCTGCCCTTCTTAATTCTTCCTCTCATAGCTGCTTTGAGGATAAAGCCAAACAATGCAATCTTCTTAGTAATTACTTCTTGCACATGGAGCATGGGCCAAACAGCTAACCTACTTGTTTTTGCTCTCCTTCTTCTTTGTGGTGGGGAGAGGAAGCTAATATATTTATAACAAATCCTTTAGTCTTAACCTTTGTGTGTCATTTTTTGGGGGTGTCTCTTGTAAGAGACACACAGTTTTTGGATATTTTAAAATTCAACATGAAAGTCTTTATCTTTTAATGTAAAGACTTTGTTCCATTCACGTTTATTGTGACGGCCACTCGGATTTGTTGAGATCATTTTCTTTTATGTTGTTTCACTTGTCATATGTCTCTGACTTAATCTGTTTATATTGAACATGGGAGATGAGAAAACACTTTCTGCTGCCTTTCACTCTCATGTAAAGATTGCACATCCCTAACTCATTCATGACATCCCTCCTTTATCAGTCTTTCAACTCTTTGCTTGCCTGAGGTCAGGAGCCAATTATAAAAAAAAAATATTTCTTGGCTTAGAGAAGGGGTCTTTCTCTCCTCCCCTTTCTGGCCACAAATTAGAGGGAATGGCTGAGGAGTGATATCAGAGAAAACAACAGGCAGAGATGAAAAAGAGCATCTTAAAGATCTGACATAGAAAGCTAGATTAAATTCACAGTCTCAGTCCTAGAGTTTCATTTACCCAGTTGAAGACCTTGCTTTTGTGGCATAGGGCTATCAGCCATCTGAGGTTATGAGACTGGCATTAGAGTCACCTTTCTCTTTGCTCCACCCTCAACTGTCAAGACACTTGTGTCTCATAACTGTGACTGATGACCGACGCTTGGAACACAAGCACATAGTTACCAGCTGTCAGCAATTGCCTTTAGCTTCTAGGAGACCCTGTCAACCTTCAGTTTTGCAGCTTCTCCAGTGGCCTCACACTTTCTCTCAATTTGGTCTGCCTCTGGGAACAAGTGGAGAGCTGAGCTGTAGAAGTCATGTATGTGTGGCCCAGGCAAAAGTGTTTAAAGGGTGTTCCAAGGGACACAACCCACAGTAAGCAGCTGCAAACTGCTCCATTCTCGTGTCTCTAGCCAGAGGCCAAGAGCTTTCTCGGGTTTTTAGTAAAAGAAGAAAATGTGCCTATATTCTGGTGCTCCCTGCTAGCTGTAAAAAGCCATACACATATACAGAGATACTTCAGTGGACAGCGTGGGGCAAAGGGACCAACAGCCATGTTACCAAGCCAGTTATGAGCTGCTCATGCTGAAGAAAGCCTGGCTGTACCAGCGGGACCCATGATGTACTTTATTCAGATAGAGCCCACACTCTTCTCCACTGGCTCTCTGAGGCAGTGGCTGCTGCAGCTGGGCTTGGCCAAGACACAAAACACATACAGGATGGACTAGAGGAGCCTTGGCAGTCTCCATACATTGACTGTCATGCGGTTTTGCTGAGGCAAGGGCCTGGATGAAATTCAATTTCAGTGACATCTACTGGAGACACAGGCCTAGGGCGGATGTTGGGAGCCCAGAAGTATCAGACACAGTTCCTGGCATAGCACAGCAAGTGTGTGTGTGTGTGTGTGTGTGTGTGTGTGTGTGTGTGTGTGCACTCTCATATTGCCCTGTTGGAGAACACACAACACACTCAGAACCTTGTGCATCCTAGGCCAATGATTTACCATCTCCAAGACAATGTTTAAGTCAATGCTGCAGCTTTGGACTAGAGAAGGCACGATTAACCTAATGCCAGTCAGCATGTGTTTTAGAATGTCTTTACCCCTGTAAGCTCCATTATGCAGAATGGTCTATAGAATTAACCAATCTGAGACTTTCTGGAACTCTTAGCAAGGCATATGTCTCTGAACATTATAATTAACAACCACCTGAAGTAATGAGCAGGTACCTGCACAGCAGTGGACATTGGGGTGACCCCCTTGATATACACCTATCCCTCTGGCACTGGAGTGATCCCTTTGTGTACACTGATTCCTCTGGCTCTGAGCAGTGTTCATGCTATGGCTTGGGTCACAGACTTAGGTGTGGCTCCACCTTTCTAGAAAATGATAGGCTTCAAAATGAGCAGTACTCAGTTGAAGTTGATGCAATATGCGGCTGCCAGGAGACTTCTGAGAAGTCTGTCCTTAATGAGGGTTTGTTCCTATGCTGCCACGAGAGGGGCTCTGTTAGTTGCTTTATTGTTCTGACATGATAACTGGTAAACTAAAGGAGGCAGGATTTATTTTAGTTCACAGTTCCAGAGAGTTCTGACTATGATTTCTTGATCCATGTTTTCCATAGAACATCACAGCAATGAGAGTGCTTTGCAGAGAACCTCCTTATTGGCAGACAGGAAATAAAGACCACGGTGAGACGAGACCAGGGAAATCTATTCCCAAGGCTTTGCCCTCCAGTGTCCTTTGCCTTTAAAATGGGTAACTCCTTTTTTTTTCAGCATCTCCCCAAATACCATATTATAAATCCACCAAGAAATTGATTCAGCGTATTAGATCACAGCTCTCGTGTTCTAATCATGGAAACAATCATAGACACACCCAGAATTGTGCTTCATCTGCCTCTTAGGAATCTGTGAACCAGCTGAAGTTGACAGTGAAAATTCTCCATTGCCCCCCTCACTCTGACTGTCATTTCCAGCATACTGCAATCATGATGTAACCCACCCTGGATGATGCTAACTCTGTGAACACCGGAGTGGAGAGGCCAGAAGAACCCAGTCTTTGATGGTCTAGCTGATGGTCCAGAATCAACCTGAAATCTTGCTGCCTCTTGTATTTCTGAATGAGAAATGCAAAGCTGCTGCCTCTCCTCATGCAAGCCCCATCCCAGCAACAGCCTCTAAGATGCTCCAGAACTCCCTTGTGTGGATGGAACTCTGCTAGAATTATGACTGCCAACCTTTTGGATGAAGCCATGTTTAATAGAAGGAAGCCATGTGCAGCATCAGGAACCCTCTGGCTAGTTAACATGAGTCTTAATCTTCGCAGCAGCAATGAGAGAAGTCCTACTTGTCTACATTCTAGAAGTGAGTAAACTGAGACGCGGTGACGTGCTGACCAGTTTTATGTCAATTTGACCCAAGCTGGAGTTATCAGAGAGGGGGGAACCTCAACTGATGAGGCTATAGGCAAAACTGTAGGGCATTTTCTTAATTAGTGATTGATGAGGTAGGGCCCAGCCTATTGTGGGTGATATCTCGGGCTGGTGGTCCTGGGTTCTATAAGAAAGCAGGCTGAACAAGTCAGTAAGCAGCACCCTTCATAGCCTCTGCATCAGCTCCTGTCTCCAAGTTTCTGTCCGGCTTGAGTTCCTGTCTTGGCTTCCTTCAATGACAGACTACAATGTGGAAATGTAAGCCACGTAAACTTTTTCCTCCCCAACTATCTTGCTTTGGGTCACATTGTTTCATCACGGCAATACAAACCTTAATGAGGACAGGTGACATTAAGCTGCTTGTCCTAGTACACGTAGCTAATTAGTAGCTGAAAGTAGATTCCAATTTAATTTAGTACCAGAAGAATCCATGCTTCTCATTGTCTTGCTTTGCACTTTGACGTGGGCAAAGAAAGAGGCAGACATTGCTAATTAACATAGAACTCTCTTGAAGTTGTAACATGGAAAAATCACCCCTTTAGGAAAGTTTGCCCTTTTTCTGGGAGGACATTGGGGGCTTTGGAGAACAGGGTGTTCAGTCACAGGGCAGTGAACTAGTCTCATGGCATGACCTCATCTCTATATCATTTATCTCCAGCCAGCCCTCTTCTGAGCTCTTCTTTTTCGTAAAGAGTAAGTGTAACAGCAGCCCTCCTTGCAGGAAGGATCCTTCCCCCTCTGGCTGCAGCGCTCTGCTGAGATTGCCACATGTTTACCACGACTCAGGCGGAGAGGACATCCTGCTGGAAGGGAACGAGGCTTCCATGTCTCTTCCAAGTAGCTCATGCTCATGCTAACTCTGCAGCAATTCGTGTTGTATCTTCTGTTTCCCATAGAAACAGCGGGGCAGATCACAGAACGAAGGCCTGTGGGGATGAGCTGCCTGGCCTGGCCTGGCCACCATGCTAGGCTGCAGGTGCTCCAGAAGGCTGGCCAAGGGGGGAGTCTTCTCGGAATAAGCCTGACAAGTTACTGCTGGCCCGAATCTAGGGTCTCATCCCTTCTGCTCAGGCCCTCAGGTCACCAAAAGGAAATGTATTTAATTTTGAAATCCCCCCCTAGAGCCAAAAGGAATTCCAGCAAAACAGCCATAAACACTGAAAAAGTCTTGTCTGATTTAGGAAAACATTCCATTGGATTTAAAATGAAATATCCTGTGACTAATCTCATATAAGACTTGGGAACGGGTCTAAACATTGGGTTTGGTGATCAGGGAGGGATCCAAAGACAGACTAACCCCCTTCCCACCACCACTCTGGGCACAGTAGTAAATAAATTGGGGGTGAATTTTCAAACAAGAATTTGGAATAGTTTGCTGTTTGATCCTCAACACCCTGCCCCCCCCTGCACTTTTTCTCAATTTGTCATTGATTTCTCATCAAGAGAGTTTGTGCAACTGAATCCCCCATTCAATCCTGGCACTTTGGGAGCCAGTAAATAAAACCCAAATGTTAATTCTTATGAGCACAGCATTGCCTGCCAAGAAATGAATAATGCACAGTGGGATGGTGGAAGAAACAGCATCATGTGTGCTGGGGGGGGGGTATGAACCCATAGGAAGAGTTGGGGAAAGGGGGGAGTAAGCCCCAACAAGGCAAAAGAAGAAAGGAAGATTTGTGAGGAAGAGGCTGTGAAACTAACTCTTAGGGTGCACATCATATAGACTGAATCCAGAGTGGGCAGAGTTAGCCACGAGAGGTTGTCAGGCCCCTGCCCTGTGGTGGCTCTTCAGGGAGTCTGTCCCTGCACACTACTCAGTCTTTATAGATGGGGAAACTCAAGCTCAGAGAAGCTAAGAACCTCACCCCACGTGGCTGGAGGATGAGATCCATGCTTGCTGTGGTTTAAATGGAGTGCACAAGAGTGCACTAAGTCCTCCGTGTGGGATTGTCGGGACATGGGCTATAGAGGAACAAGTATGGGTCATGAGAACAAGACCTTCATGAGTGGGTCAGTGTCCCCTCTGTGAGTTCTCAGTCTCAGGACCAACTATTAACAGAGGAAGTTGTTATACAGTGGGATGGTCCTAGTGTTCCCGAACACATAGTGTGCCCTCAGCTTTCAGCTATGAATTGAAACAGCGTAAGACCCTCACCACAAGCTAAGAAAATGTTTCTCAGCCTCCAAAACCAGTTTTCAAAAAAGAAATTTATTTTTTATAAATTTCCCAGTTTCAAAGTAATTTGTTTTAGCTGCAGAAAATGGACTAAGACAGATTTCCTTACTAGAATGAAGGCTCAAGCTGAGGTATTCTCCTGACCCACATGGGGAAGGTGAGATGTGGGAAGGGTGAGGAGGGATAGGACTTCTGGTAGATAAGATTTCCAATGTTAATCCACAAATATCTTCGATAAGTTGGGGTGACTAAATTAGCTGACACCCTAGCTTCTTTTTATTCCCCATCCCCACTAAATTGGGGACAGAGTATCAGTGTCTTATCATCCCAGGCTAACCTAGCAATGTAACTAATGTTGACCTTGAAATTCTTCTTGCTTCCCAGTGCTGGGATTGCAGGTGTGTATGAAGGACATTGTACATGCCAGGCAGGCACTCTGCCAAACAGAACTATACATCCAACCACACACTGCACACCTACAGGAGTTCATGCCAAGGAGCAAGAGACACTGTTGCTGCACCTCTCTGGCACACTGGTCCAGAGAAAACAATCCCATTCATGCCTTTGTCTCCTTTCTCTCACTAAAAATACTTGCCTTGTAGAGCCAATACTAAAAGATACAGTAGTAATGGCATTCTAGCTATTGTGTAACAAGAACAAAAAGACTTTCCCTTCAAACAGGCAAAAAAGAAAAAATAACTTAAATTCTAATTCTAGGAGGTTTGTAAGTAACACATGATTTCTTTCTAGTAGTTTTAAACCAGTAGCCCATTTGAAGGCACCAGGGTTTGCCTATTTAACACTAGACCTGTGTAAAGTAGGAAAAAGAATTCCTAAGCAGGCACACTGTTCTTATTTCTTGAATTCTATTTCACAAGCTGAGACATCTCACTTGTGAGTTATGTGACTCCCAACCTCTGGAGAAGGTAAGTGGGTCTTGGAAAGCACCTAACAATAATAGCACCCTATGGCAAACAGAGCCACGCATTTGTCACACATGTTATCTGACTTTGGCTCTGGAAGGCCCCACAACACAGGGCAGGTATAATGAGTTCCACATTCCATGAAGTGGAGGCTCAGGCTAGAAAACTTAAATGACTTTTACAAGATTGTTCAGTCAAGGAGGGTCACACCAGAAATTAAATTCACACTTTTTTTTAAAGAAATAAATTGTATTTATGTGAGTAAATGTGCATGTGAGTGCATTGTGAATGTGTGTGTGTGTGTGTGTTCATGTGGTTATAGGTTGTGCATGATCCATGCAACGTGGAGCTCAGAGGACAATCTTGCATTTTGATCCTCACCCTAACCTTCAGGTACCTTCTCTTTTTGTCTGAGACAGGGTCTTCCACTGGCCTGCAAGATTACCATGTGAACTAAGCTGGCAACAAACCATGGGATTCTTCTTGCCTCATACCCCCTTTTTCCATTACTGGAGTCCTAAGCAAGCATCCCTGCACTTAGCTCTTAACATGGAGACCTGGACTGGTCCTGATGCTTTTCTAACTGAATCATCTCCCCAGTCTCAAATTCATACCTTTGATTCAAAATCCTATATTTTTTTCCTGTATCCTACCATTATGGTGTCAGGATAGCCTTTTTTTTATATTTTTGGTCAGAAATAGAAACTACCTCAACAAGCTCTTTGGAAAGGAGTGGGTGCTATCCTAAAACTAATCAAGCGCTTGGCTTCCCTGGAGCAGAGGAGACCAAGGGAAAATCTAGGTTTTGAAGTCAGCCAACATTTAGTTTAAATCCTAGTTTATTCCCCTACCGATGTGTGTCCAGGCAAATTATCTAACTAATCTGAGCATCAGTTCATTCCCAGACAGATGTGCAGGTCAAGCCAACTTTAGAACCTGTGAAGGCTGATGCTGACCGC
Source organism: Sigmodon hispidus (assembly GCA_004025045.1). Classification (NCBI taxonomy): domain Eukaryota; kingdom Metazoa; phylum Chordata; class Mammalia; order Rodentia; family Cricetidae; genus Sigmodon; species Sigmodon hispidus. The sequence goes on along the minus strand of PVIH01015544.1, from coordinate 5,253 downwards.
CAAGGGGGACTCACCTTTAAGTAAATGCTCATACCAGAAAGACACTATTGCTTTCTGTCCCTAGGATTTACGTAACTTTTTAATGCCCCAAATGGAAATATTTTGATCCAGGGACGACACCCTGATCATTGGAAGTGGGTGCCTGACTCAGAGGATTTCTCACTCTGTCATGCTGAACTCTCCTTCTCTTCCTGATGAAGAGTGCTTATGATCCAGCCAGGCATTTACGGTGCTGCTGACTACCCCTTCCACTGTGCCTGCGGCCAAGCTACAGGTGATAATTAGCTCTCAGACAGTAGAAGGACATTAACTCTGGTATCTTGACTCTGTTCCAATTGAGATAATTAAATAAAGTGCCCACAGGTGGATCCCGTTAATGAGGCATTGATTGGGCAGCTGCTGAGCTGAGCTCATGGAACAGGAAGGGATTGGAATACAGAAGCTTAAACCATGGATGGGCTCAGGCCTCAGTGCTGTCTGAAGCCCAGAGCATGCCATCTCCTCCTTTCCTATGCTCCACTGTCTCAGGCATATGAGCAACCGTCGGAACACTGCCGGGAGCCAGGAACTGCTCAGCTTTGCCAACAAATGCATGTTGTTGACCAGGCACATTTGCTCCCCTGGTACCATTGGCCCAAGTGTAAACAGACAGAAATAATTCTGTGCAGAATTCACAAAACCAAAACAAGAGCTTGGGACACCTGATCCAGTCCCGATACCTCTTCTTCCCCTTTGTCTGCCACTGCTAATTTCTGCTTCTCTCTCTGACCTTCCCCCTGCTGTCCACAGACTTTCTCCTAGAGCAAAGCTCACACATTGCCTGTCCGTGATGAGACAGGGGCCAGGCAAGGACTTGCCCACCACAAGACTTCACAGTTCCAATCTGTGGGAAGGAAACGGATTGGCCCAGATTGCATTCAAGGTTCACCTTGCAAACCAATCATGACTATGTGAGAAGACACATATTGAACTGACCTATCAATCAAAGAGGGGGCTGAATCAGTCTTCAGTTACAAAGCTGCTCTAATGCATGTTTGCCATGAGGACAAGAGTCATGCTGATGCTTTCTCAAAAAGCAAAAGTCTGTGTTCCTTATGTGTGCTTGCATGCATATGTGTATATGCAAGTGCCTGTGTGTATGAGGCTGCGATAGGGGTGGTATCTCCAGACTTGAAAGAAATTAACTGGATGGCTGAAGGCATATTCTTTATTCTCTTTCAGCCTCAGTTTCTATATTAAATTTTGTTTTTTTTTTTAAATTTTTCTTTGTGTGTGTGAGAAGGGGGTTCCCTTGGAGGCCAGAAAGGGACTTTTGATCACCTTACAGCTGGAGTTATAGGTGGTTGTGAGCCACCATGTGGGTTCTAGGAACAGAATTCAGGTCCTCTGGAAGAGCAGCCAGCAGTCCTACCTGCTGAACCTGCCCTCCAGCCTCTCAGTTGCCACAGTTTTAAAATGAGAACAATAGCAGTACAATCACCCATGGGTAGCTGAGGTGATTAAAAGCTAACAGACTTGGTCCTCTGCACACTGTCTGAGTGTGAGAAAGAACCCAGGATGGGTAGTGATTATTATTACAAAAAGTGATGCATGGGTGTGCTTTATGTGTGTGTGTGTGTGTGTGTGTGTGTGTGTGTGTGTGTGTGTGTGTAAAATAGTTGAAAATCTCACTTATAACAAAGGAAAAAAATCCCACCAAACTTCTGATGAAAATGCTTTGTTTTTCTCAAATTCAATTGAGTGAACAGATGTGTGTTGTTCCACCCCTCCATACACACACACCTCAGGGGCTGGAAAGTGGGTTCGGAAGGGAACTTGGGGCCTTAGATAGAGAAGGTGTTCTTCCTAATCCTTAGTTGTTCTATCTCTTTCTCTGACGTTACTTTAGAGGTGTTTGATTGGGGTTTGGCAGCAGGAACAGGATGGAGAGAGAGATAGAGTAGAGAAGAGGCTGAAATCAAGATCACCTTTGTGTCCCTGTGGAGGGGCGTGGCCCAGTTGAAGAAGCTGGTTCTGCAGGCCCCAGAAAAGATGCCTGACCTGCTGACATTCAGTAGTGAGCCAATCATGAGCTGAGGACACGTGTGGTTGTCTGAGGGGAAGTGCCACACTGCTTGTGCTGACTGACCTCCAGGGGTGAGGGCACCAGGAGATTTATTGACTCAGAGGGTCATCAGAGTTGGGCATCTCAAGGGGGAGGCAGTGGTCATGTGCAATGGGCCTTTGACATTCTCTATGGAGTGATCCTTGTTCTGTAGTTAAGTTTTGCCTTCTAGTCTGTTACAGCACTTATCTGGGATCACACTGTAATGGCTTCATTCTGCACTCAACCAGTATTTCCTAAGGATCCTGCTGTTTGTGAGATTGTGGTGAGTTCTGGGAACACACCAGGCAGTGTCAGTGGCCTCCTGGATTCCACACTCTGTTGGAGCAGTCAGATGAGAGACCACCAACAGTGCATCACATGTGGTGAGCACTACCAGTAAAGTTGCAGATGCATTCATGAGCAGGGCCTGCTAGAACGTAATAAGATGCTGCTAACTCAGCCACTGTTTCAAAAGCAGGATCTTTTTTTTTTTTTTTTGAAAAAGTGCTTTTAGAACTTTTCTTATGTTTATATTTGTTACAGGAGATGTGGAAAATATAGAAAGAAAAGGTATGAAAACCTGTCATAAAGCATGTTGCAACTATGTCACGCAACCTGGCCAGTAAGGAAAGCACAACACTCAGGATCTTCTTTCAGAAGTTTATTCGGGACCTTTACAAGTGCTTCTTCTACCCCGGGGAACACCCACTCAATGGCTAAACACTCTCATGGCATCCAATCCTAATAAGCCACGTGGGTATCGCTCATAGGTCCACGTATGCAGTAGCAGGCTGCAATCCGAGTTTATGCCAAATAAGGAGTTGTTTACAATATGAGAGCACTCACCCTTGAGGGGTGAAGGGCAGGAAGTCGGTGCCATCTTAGGGCGCGGCAGCATGGCTCTCCACAGCTCCCCCTTTTCGTTTTACTAGGCGAAAAAGGAGAAAAAGGCAGCGGGCAAGAGTAGAGACCTAATCCCCATAGTGCAAAGGACCTGTACTGCCCCTAATCTGGGTGTCATCCATCCAGATAGGACTGGGTCAGTCCGATACCCGTTTTCATGGGGACAGGATCATGGGTATCAACCTGTATGCAATTAGGCATGCTCTCCATGAAGCCTTAGCAGGCAATAGTCATGTGCAGTGCTCAGCCTCGCATCCCATGCCACAAACCTACTCCTTTAGTGTAGCAAGCCAAACTTTCGGGGGCTGCCCCTCCTCTATGGCAGTAAAGGCCTGAATAAGCATTGCCATGCTCCTACACTGTGTAAACCTCATTTTGCAAATACACCACAGGCAAATCAAGAGTATCAGCGCCATCAAGTCAGCCAGAGCACCTATTCCCGCCCACTCCTTCAGATGATGGAGGGCAACAGACATCCATTTTGTCAATCCCTCAGCTACTCTGGGGTCCACTTGGGTTGAAATCACGGCAACAATCACGACTCTCAATTTCTCATGGTCGCTTCAAGTTCCCCGGACCAATTCCCTAAAAGATAACTTGACAAAGTTTTTTTTTTTAAAGATTTATTTATTATGTTTACAACATTCGGCCTCCTCTATGCCTGTGTGCCAGAAGAGGGTACCAGATCTCAAGATAGATAGTTATGAGCCACCATGTGGTTGTTGGGAATTGAACTCAGGACTTCTGGAAGTACAGTCAGTGTTCTTAACCTCTGAGCCATCTCTCCAGCCTCTTCCTAACTTCCCCCAGGAGGGTACCGTGAGACTACTGGAGACTGCAAACCATGGTGCGATAACATCGCACTCCTCCAAAAATCTCTCCAAGGTGTCTTTCCTTAACTTCAGGCCTTTTGAGTGAAGGAGCTCCTTAAGAGCCAAAAAAAATTGGGTGAGAAGATGAAGTGCCCATTCTTTTATAACCTTTCTTTCTTATCTAAAAATCTTTTCGGAGCCTTTGCCAAACAGCCCCAGCTTTATGTCACTTTCACTCCACGCGTCCATGGAGTTCTGGAGTTCAGCTCACTCGTCAGAGACTTTCTCCTGCTCCTTCCTTAGTTACGAATAGGAGCGACTATTTTACCCCGCTTTACCGCGGATCCCACCTTACCTGGGATTTAACGGTCGATCTCCCCCCCCCCCCCGCCCCCGACTGCATAAAGTTCTGATGCCTGAAGCTTGCAGGAGTTGCTCCCCATGTGGGCCACCATTTGTCACGCACAACCTCGCCAGCAACGAAAGCACAACACTCAGGATCTTCTTTCAGAAGTTTATTCGGAACCTTTACAAGCGCTTCTTCTACCCCAGGGAATGCCCGCTCAATGGCTAAGTACTCTCAGGGCATCCAATCCTAATAAGCCACGTGGGTATCGCTCATAGGTCCACATATGCAGTAGCAGGCTGCAATCCGAGCTTACGCCAAATAAGGAGTTGTTTACAATATGAGAGCACTCACCCTCGAGGGGTGAAGGACAGGAAGTCGGTGCCATCTTAGGGCGCGGCAGCATGGCTCTCCACACAACTACATCATTTCATGCCTGCTTGGGATCATGCTGCATAATTTGTAACTTGTTTTTTCACTTCACATTACGTGGTGAGCTTCTCCACAGTCATAAAAAATGTGATTTAAAACATCACATTAAGTAACTGAATCACATAGCATTACATAGATGTGGCATTGACCATTACATGATTCCTCTGTTGTTCCTGCTCTTAACAAATCATGTTTCACTGCCTCAGCTCCCCTTGTTCCTAAGCCATGTTTAGATTCCATTGGATCCTTAGGATGATTTCCTAGCCAGTCAGTTCACAAATATTCATTTCACACTTATTATATGCTAAGCAGATTGCCTTCGCCTTTTCTAGACCAATCCTGTTGAGAATATGTGATGAAATCCTGGGTTTTGTCCCTCTGGTCAGGTAGTCTTGGCTGTGGCCTGGGCTCTGGGGATAAGGGAGTTCTTGCTTTATCTGCTGCTTTTCAGAATCTCATCTCTTCTGCTATTTGGCTCTCCATCACTTAGGACCCACACTCTCAGGACTATGATCTGGGTTTCATGCTCTCCATCACTTAGAGCCCACACTCTTAAGACTGTGTTCTGGGACCTCATGTCCTGGACATCTCCATCACTTAGGACCCACACTCTCAGGACTATGATCTGGGTTTCATGCTCTCCATCACTTAGAGCCCACACTCCTAAGACTGTG
>PVIH01015543.1:0-49172 GCA_004025045.1 Sigmodon hispidus | reverse complement strand
GACCTTGAATAAGGATATACAGGGATGGAAAAAAAAAAAAGAGAAAAATTCAGAGGGAAAGATGAACACAAAGAAAATATAGGTGTAGCAATCTTATTTGTATGTCTACCCTTGATAAGCCATGCTTATCATTCTTGTCCTCTATATAGTTGTTGTTAACTCTTCCACATTTTAAATTCTTTTTACTGTGTTTTTTTTTAATAAATACAAAAAAAAAATCAATAATGATGGTATCTTAAACTTTTAATTTAATTAAATTATATTGTAATAGTTTTATCAGCTACTCTGTAAAGGTTTATTTTACTAGAAGATGAGTAAGAAAGAGTATTGTCCTTTAAACAATTCCCTCTAAAAACAACATTGTCTCTTTATTTTCTTCAGCACTGACTAGGGTTTCACACTTAATAAAGCACTTTACCACTATGCTACACCCTCAGCCTCAAAGAATCATTTTTCAGTTACACAAATCCAGTGGTATCTAAACTATAGCAACAATTGTAGTGTTACTGGTAGAGTATTCTGATTTGCTTACTAAAATAGAAATGTAGAAAAAAACTGTTTCCCTTCATGTCCAACTTAGTTTCAACAAGGAAAGAATTTCATGAAATATTTGTAATAGTAAATAGAATGGTTGAAACCTAGTAATAATTCATCTGATATCTACATTCACCCCGTCCTCATTCATAAATTTAGCCCTCTTGTTCTCTTTCATATATGTTATACTGTACCCACATGTATATTTGATTGCATATGCATACACACACCAATACATGTGTAATGGGATTTAGGCATTATTTCGGGGAGCTTTAGTAGCTCCTGAGAATCCTGACAGGGTGTGGCCAGAATCGATCTGAGACCCAGGAACACCACCCCCTTCCTGTTTGTTCCTGCTTTCCTCTGGAAGCGGATCGAACCATCCTTTGTGGGACGTTCCAAGAATTGTCATATGGTCCACTTTGTATCCGTGAGTATTTATATAACCCTTTAATAAATATTAATCCTTACATGATAAATTGCAAGTGAATATCTACCGCAATACTTGGTATCCACATGGGCTTAGCTCTCCAAGCGAGCCCCTGGGCTGGGGAGGTTGTGACCCATACCTTCCCACCCGGAGGTTCCATGTAGGATTCGCACACCCAACCCTGCCCCCAAGCTGTTTAGAATCTGCACAGAGTGCTCTGGCTGTCCCAAGCGTGTTCTTATCCCACATACAGGTGCCCCTGAGGCTTTGGCCTCAGGAATATGTGTGACTGAAATTGCCCTGTTGTAGGAACAGTTCTGGGACTCTGCCTGCCAGTAGCTAGGACTACAGGCATGGGCCACCGTGCCCAGCTATAGAAGAGCTTTCCTCCATTTCCAACAGCTTAATCCGAAAACCATTTTCCCTCTGCCAGTCAGCAGCTTTTGGTCCTTTAGCTAGGCAAACTATAGGAATTCCACCCCTGTGAAGCAGCTGAGCTAAGCATGCCTGAATCTGTGTGTCCCTACCTGACCTTGTTGAAGGCAGCGACCATTGGCCTTTTAACGCGAGTTTTTGTTATATCACTCTAACTTTATGAGACATTGCTTTTGCAGCATTTGCTCAGCTTAGTCTATCGCACGCTTGCAGCCATAACAAGGAATCTGCCCAATCTACCTCGAATTCCATTGCCAGGGTCAGCACCTGGGCCCCCACTCGCAAACAGTACAAGTCACCACTGCCATCTTGGCCTGTCCCCACCTATTCCACTGTGCTCCAGAAAGCAAAACATTGAATGCGACTGCGACACCTACTGGCAAAATGTCACCATTACATCTGGTTAAGGTAACTGAATACAAAGCATTATCTTTCCAAAATGTCTGTCAATTTAACTTCTCAGGACTTTATGACTTTCTTTACAGCTACAATTGAGAATTTCTTGCGTGACTATATTTCACACACTATATTATTGCGTGACTATAATCCCTCAGTCCTGTTACTTCTTGGCTTGATTCTATATTTTATATTTCAAAAAAATGGTCTTATACCCATTCTAAATATGAGAGGATGGAAGATTTCAGATTTAGGAATGAGCAATTGCTCTCTAAGATGTATGACATGCAAACTACAGTATATAAAGTAGTAAACAAAACTGCCTTCCTGTAAATTGGTTACGACAAACTTTCACATAGGACTTCCTCCTCAAATGTGATTTCTAAGAACATACAAGAGATGTGTAGACTTTGAGATGATGATGAGAATAAGAAACTTTTAAATTAATAAAGAGAATAGGAAAATTGTTGATGCTATGAGATCATTAGAAAGATTACCCAGGACAATAGACCCTAGAAAAAAAATGATGATCTCCAAGCTTCCAGAATGGGAGGACCGTATTGCAATACTGAAAAAGGGTTTTAAGACACTGTCTGCCCAGAATGATTCAAGACCTCCTCCTATGAGATAATATGGTAAGGAAGATATTCTGCCTAGGGTGGTCACCATGAAAGAATTACCCACTTCTGCACCTGTATTGCTTCCAGTTACAGTTCAGATGGAAAAAAGTACATGGGGAGAGCCCAGAATTTGTGGAGTACAATTATGAGCCAATCCATATGAGAGATATAAAGAATGTCAAGGAAGCCATATTACTCCACAGAATTCACGTATGTTAAACAGATGCTAAATGAGTAGTCAACAAAAATAGAATAACTTGTAATGACTGGATGCTGCTAACAGCTGCTGTGTTGGACTACAGCCAACACTTGCAATGTAGGAATTGGCTTAGGGAAGAGGCTAGGGCCATAGAAATTTAGAGACAGGTTAGAGGCTTTCCCATTTCTCAAGAACAAATCCTTGGTGAAGGCTCATTTGCTGATGTGAAGGTTAAGACTACTTAACAATATTTCCCACTTTCTTTTCTATCAAGTTCAAAGTGGTTGGGTTTAAGTTGAGGTCTTTGATCCACTTGGATTTGAGTTTTGTGCAGGGTGACAGGCTGGGATAAGGACCCAGCAATACCACTTCTGGATGTATACCCTGAAGAGGCACATTCATACTCCAAAGGTATTAGCTCAACTATGTTCATAGCAGCATTAATAGCAAGAACCTGGAAACAACCTAGATGTCCTTCAACTGAAGAATGGATTAACAAACTGCGGTACATCTACACAATGGAATACTACTCAGCAGTAAGGAAAAATGATATCCTAAAATTCATAGGCAAATGGATGGATTTGGAGAATATCCTCCTGAGCGAGGTATCACAATCTCAGAAAGATAAGCAGGGGATGTACTCACTCATTAGTGGTCTCTAAACAAACAAACAAGAAAAAAAACCAAGCATGCCCAAGCGGCAAACCACAACCACTGAACATCTTGGGATCAGAAACACTCTGGACTGACCCTTCGGACCCCAGTCCAACTATAGGAACACCTGACTCACTCTTGAGGGAGGGTGGACAAAACTAGATTTGGCCAGGAGTGGAGACTGATCCAAGCATTATTGGGTCAGGGGGACCATAGGACTGTCTGCTCCCTGCCCAAGGAGAGGATGGGGAGTTGCGGAGAAGTAAAATGACCTGATGTGGTGGGAGTGGGAAGGGATCTTGAATAAGGATATACAGGGATGGAAAAAACATTCAGAGGGAAAGCTGAACACAAAGTAAATATATGTGTAGCAATCTTATGTGCATTATCACCCTTGATAAGTCATGCTTATGATTTTTATCTTCTTTATAGTTATTGTTAACTTTTCAGCATTTTAAATTCATTTTACTGTTTTTTTTTTGATAAATACAAAATAAATAAAGAAGAAAAAAAAGCAAAAAAAAAGACTACTTACAATAAACATACATTGTTGCTGTGCCATACTGCTGCATTGAATGCTTGGGAAAAAATTTTGGACCCAAGATAGAAAATTGAGTTATGTACCAAGGTCAGACAAGGCTTAAAGGAACCTTATACTGACTTTCTGCAGAGGCTAACCAAAGCTGTACATAGAGCAGTATTGAATCCAGAAGTTAGAAAGCAACTAATGCTTTCTTTGTCCTTTGACCATGCTAATCTAGAATGTAAGAGAATGTTCATATGTTCATGCCACTAAAGATCAGGTCTGCACCCATAGTGGAATGGATTCGGTATGCAATCAATGCTGAATCTCTCCTTTGCAATGAAGAGAATTGGAAAGGTCAAGTTATTGCCAATTTTAGGGTAAGAAATCAAGGCATCATTTGTTATAATGGTGGTAAAACAGGCCATATAAAAAGGAATTGTATGCAAGGTAATTATGGGAATACTATCCATCCTTTGAATAATTCAAAGAAAGGTCATTACCTTCTGGGTTATGCAGGAGATGTGGCAAAGACTGACATTGGACAAATGAATGTAGATCCACAAAAGACAAAGAAATGGCTCTCGGGGCTTCCCCTGGGAAGCCCCCAGAAATCAGATCTCAAAGCCAAGGGAGGTTCAGTCATATCCAGTGACAATAGAAGAACAGCCCCCTCAGGATGCATAGATAATCCAAGGCCTAAGATAGAGGATCATACAGCATTTGACAATAGAACACCTTTAAAGGAGAAATTGACAGTTCCAAGTAAATCAACAAAACATATATTTTGGCAGACTTCTATAAATGAACAAAGACCAAAATTGAAAATAAGGATAGATAATATTTATATCCAAGGCTTAGTCAACATGGGAGCCTATATTTCGATCATAACCCCACAATCACAGCATCCAAGATGGCCCCTAAAGAAAGTAAGTGTTCAATTTCTAGGTATTGGGACAATATCTCAGGTTAAAAAAAAAACAAACAAAAAAAAAACAAAAAAAAAAAAAAAACGTGTAAGATGGCTTGAATGCATAGGACCAGAAGGACAGAAGCAGAAGCCATATATGGCTAACATATCAGTGAATTTATGGGGTTGTGACCATCTACAACAATGGAATGCCCAGGTTAAAATCCCTCTGGGTTCAGATATCAATCAGATACTCAATTATGTCCCTGAAAACAATATTTTAAGGTGCAGTGCAAAACAATCACCAGTCATTCAGGTTGTGCAAAAGTACAGCTCACTAGCTGCTGAATCTATAAGACACTCACAGCATTACCTTTGAAATCGTTGACAGAAAAGCCTATTTGGGTTTAGCAATGGCTCTTGACAAAGGAGAAACTACAGAGTCTAGAACAGCTGGTACAGGAGCAGTTACAAGCCCAGCATATTGAAGAATCAACCAGACCATGGAATTTTCCTGTATTTGTGGTCAAGAAGTAATCTGGAAAGCGGAGAATGGTGACAGATTTAACAGCAATTAATATGGTGATTAAACCCATGGGCTCTTTACAATTTGGTATCCTCTGCCTTCCGTGATACCTAACGGATGGTGTATTATAGTTATTGATTTGCAGGACTGTTTTTTTTTTAACCGTATCTTTACAAGAACAAGACAAAGAAAAATTTGCATTCATAATGTCTACATATAAAAACTCATGTCCAGTAAGGAGGTACCAATGGAGGGTCCTTCCACAAGGAATGTTGAATGCCTTATGCCAATATTTTGTACAACAGCCTCTAGAAGTAATATGCAATTTCCACAATCTATGATTTTTCATTATATGGATGATATCCTATTGGCAGACTGGAATGTAGATACCTTAGAAAGAAAGTTTGAAGAAATGAAGAAGATATTGACTGATTGGGGATTTTAAATTGCCCCAGAAAAAAATACGAAGAGGAGATTCTATCGATATAAAATAGGCTACAAAATATTAGACCCCAACTGTGCAACTGAGGAGACATACACTGAAGACTCTTAACAATTTCCAAAAACTACTAGGAGATATTGCTCATATACAACCTATTATTGGTATAAAAAGCTATAAACTAGTTAATTTTTTCAAAACCTTAGATGGTGACAAGGACTTAAATAATCCCAGATAATTCTCTGATGAAGCTGAGAGAATTACACTTGGTGGAAAAGAAATTACAATGTGTAATACATGTGAAACGTGTAGATCCAAACTTTGATTTAATTTTGGTTATTCTACCCTCTAAGCATTCTTCTACGGGAGTCATAATGCAAGGAGAAAATATTATAATATAATGGATATTTTTGCCACATAGGTTGAAAACATGTATCAAAAAGATTTCTGATTTAATTTTTAAGAGAAAATTTAGACTTTGTCAGTTGACTGAAAAGGACCCAGAAGAAATTATTGTACTTTTGACTAATGGAGAAATTGATCAATTACAGGCAGACAGTGAACCTTGGCAAAAGGCCTGTAGTAACTTCTTGGGAAAGATTAATATCAAATATCCCCAATGCAAAAGAATTCAATTTATAAAGGAAACTTACTAGATTTTCCCTCATGTTGTATGAGATAAACCTATTTCTGGAGCTCCTACATTTTATACTGATGCAAACAAATCAGGAAAAGCTGGTTACAAATCAGAAAATTTAAGTAAAGTGGCTCAAAGCCCCTATAATTCTGTTCAGAAGTCAGAACCATATGCTATTACTATGGTGTTATTGGATTTTACAGAACCTCTTTATGTAGTAGCTGACACTTAGTATGCAGGAGTTGTCTTACACATTGAAACTACTGATTTAATTCCTGATGCTACAGAATTAACCTCATTGTTTATATAACTACAGGATATTGACAGAAATAGAATTCATCCTATTTACATAAAACATAGTAGAGCTCATACAGGCCTTCCAGGCCCTTTGGTGCAAGGTAATGATTACATTGATTGGTTATTAATAGGAAACATGCTGGAAGCCTCAGAATTTTACAAGTGACATCATGTCAATATCAAGGGACTAAAAAAGAGCTTTTGATCATTTGGCATCAGGACAAGGAAATTTTAGGGAACTGTACTACGTGTGTACAATTCCCTCTATAACCAACAATGTTTATCCATTGGAAGTAATCCTAAGGGTACACAGGGAAATGAGATCTGGCACATGGATATGTTTGACTTTCCAGAGTTCAGAAAGATGAAATATGTACATCATACCATCAACACTCAGGAATGCAATGGGCAACTGCCTTGAGTTCTGAAAAAGCTGATGCTATACTCACTCACCTTTTGGAAGCCATGGCCATAATGGGAATTACTGCTAAAATTAAGACTGACAATGCACCAGGATATGTTTCCCAGGAAATGAAGCAGATTTTTAGATATTACGATATAGAGCACATTACAGGGATACCATGCAATCTCATAGGACAAGTAGTTGTGGAGAGACTTCATCACACTTTAAAATAGATGCTTCATAAACAAAAAGGTGAAATGAAAAAACACAGGAAGAGATTGCATAATACTTTACTGACCTTGAATTTTCTTAAAGCTGATGAAAAAGAAACAAGAGCTGTAGAGAGACATTGGGTAATAGAAAAAACTTCTGAGATAAACCAAGCTATCTACTTCAAAGATGTACATACTTCAGAATGGAAGCTAGGATATATGGTTTGATGTGGTAGAGGTTTTGCTTTTGCTTCCACAGGAGAAGAAAAAATATGGGTACCAACAAAATTAATAAAGATCAGATTCGAAAAGGACACCCCTCCTGAGGAGGAGAAGTAATGGTTTGTGGCTGTGCCTCTGTAGCTGGCTGGGGATGCTGGGGAGGACTATCCACGAGGAGGGTGTTCAAGTACTTGGAGTTTGGCTGCTGAGTGTGACTTGGTGGGAGAAGTGAGTCCACAGCCTGGAGGCAAGTATTTCACCTGCCTGCAGACTGTTGGGTACTGCATCAGAGCAGTGAATTTCCACTAGCAGTGGGGGCAGGGTCCAGTTGCCTTGTTGTTGCTGGGATGGGAGAGGAGGGACACCATGGGAAATGTTCTGGGGTTTAGTGAGGGTCTGGACTTTGGGGCAGTCTAGTTCAGAGGCCACTCACTCAATTATTTTTCTGACTACTGTGGTTTATGCCTCTGTCGTCTGCTGGGGTTGTGAGGGAGGGCTGTCCTTGGGAAGGTGTTCTGGTATACTTGGGGTTGGGCTGCCAAGTGGGTCGTGGTGGGGCCATGCCTAGTGGGTTGCTGGGGTGGGGGTGGGTGCAGCTTAGATGCAGGTTTCTCACCTACCTGCAAGCTGGTAGGGACTGCACCATAGCAGTGGAGATTCACCAAAATTGGGGGCAGTGTCCACCTGCTTTCTACTTTGCATAAGTTATCATATTGGCAAGTTATATTAGGAACATATACTAGAAAGTCAATAATAAAAAGATACATCATAGAGGAGTCTAATCAAATATTACAGAGAAAAGAATGAAATAAAATCACATATTATAGGCTTGTGGGTGGCTCAGTTAATAAAGTACTAGCCTTGCAAGCACATGAAATTAAATTAATCCCAGAATCCCCTAAAAGTTCTTGGTGTTTTGAAATAGTAATATCCTTGGGGCTCATTGGCCAACTGTTGTAGTCTCGTTGGTGAGCTCCAGATCTGTGATAAACCTTTACTATAATGAGATTGATAGCACTCCTAAGGATTGCACCAAGATTTTCTTTTTCCCTCTGCATGCATTCATACACCAGTCTTATAGCAGCAACTTTACAAGTAAGGATCTACTATAGTTTTCATTGAGAAAAAAATAGAAATTAAATTGTTCCAGAAGCAGAATTAAGCCTATTCTACTTTATGAAATGCACCTATAATGGAAGGAGTAATATAAAGTCAGTTTTAGCAAAAAAATAAGTTATAAACTAGAAGAACCCAGTATTATTCATTGTTATCTTGATGAACACTTGATATATGTGAATAAATCAGCTGTTACAAGACTAATAAAATAATCCAGTATGATAGAAAAATAAACTTGAAGTTTGTGCTTAATTTATGACTGAGTACCTGAGTTGATTGTACAAGGACAGAGACAGGTGTAAATATTATCTCTGAGCTTGATTTCTTTTTTCTTCCAGAACCCCAGGATACCCCACTCTCAGGGTAGATCTCTCTTGTTAATCTTTCTGTTATCACTTTTAATAGTATACCCAGAATTACGTTCCTATAGCAATTCTAAATTTAGCCAGGGTGACAATTAAGATTATCACAAATACACAACTTGTCAATTTGACACACAAACAAAAATTTAATTCCTGCCACATAGTCTCATTTTTTTCTCATGATATACATCTAATTTAGTCCATCTCTAAAAGTTGTTATAGTTCTGTCTGGGGAAAGCTTCATTTCATGTGTGAAATTTATTTGGCAGATATTCCATGGTCCTGCCACCTGCAACATCATGTTGTCTCCACTGAAACTTAAGCTTCACATTTACAACTTTACCTAATGGACTCCCAGGGCCTCCTTGTAGGGAATCCAACCCTGTACACCTTGCCTGCCATCAGCACCCTTTAGGATCCTTGGCAAACATCTCTATAACTCATTATTCTTGCATTTTTCGTGTTTGTGAAACGATTTACATGTTGATGATGTTGATGAGTTCTGTTGCCAGCTAAAAGTGTAGTGTAGCATTCTTGGATTACAATTTCATTGGTCTCTGTATAGCTAGACATTTATTTTCTAGCAAAGAACAGAACTTGTTCTCTCCTTTCAATAACCGTATTTGCATAAGTCAGAGCTTTCCTTGTGTAGGTTTTTCTTTTAGAAATCCCATCCTATGCCAAGAGTGGAGACTGAACTAAGAAATATTGGGACAGTGAGACCATGGGACTGACTGCTGCCTGCCCAGGGAGGGGATGGGAGTTGTGGAGAAGAGAGAATGACCTGATGTGGAGGGAGGGGGAAGGGACCTTGAATAAGGATATACAAGGATAGAAAGTGTGACTTCTTTGTTCATAATAATAATAATAATATAATAAAATAAAGAAATCCTATCCTATTGTCTCATTACAAGCACTAGGCTTCTGTTTAATGGGCCTAATCTATTTAAGAGGGGAATTGATTTTACAACCTACTTTCTGCAAGTTTGAAACTGTACATCTTTCCTTGCCAAACTGAAAATTGAACACTTCACTTTTCATCGTTCTGATTCATTTGTGTTTTTCAATCTGTCTCCCCCTCTCTCTCTCAAGCACACAGACAGACAGACACACACATACACACACACACACACACACACACACACAGAGAGAAAGAGAGAGAGAGAGAGAGAGAGAGAGAGAGAGAGAGAGAGAGAGAGATTGAATCTACGATCAGCAAGTAGAGAGACATGAGTGCTAGTACTAAAGCTCTTTGTTGTGCTAAGTCTGTGACCTAAGCCAATGGGCTGAGGACACCCTCTTTCATCGTGAGCCTTAGCTCTTTAGTAGGCCTTTTATAAAATACCTTAGCAGACTCACCCACAGATAAACTTCTTTGGTGATTCTAATCTAATCAAATTGAGGATTAAGATTAACAATTACAGTTGCTAAATAAAGTTGTTGGAAGCAATTTATTTAAGCTTCCAACATAAATAAATGTGTATTGTGCTTCCAAATAAATAAATAGATAGATAGATGAATAAATAAATAAATAAATGATTATGGGAAAGTCACATGGAAGTTAAATTGGGCCTGTTCTCTTTAGTTTCAAAAAGGAGCCAAGACAAGGAATATATAGAAATACAGAGGAATAGCAAGAAAAAATCCAGTTAAACAGGGAATTTTATACATTTAAGTAAGAATATGATATCATAAACATAACCATAAGTCATATCCTTTTTCAAACATAAAAATCTTAATTTCTAAAGAGATTAAGTTTCTTTTGTCCTTTTTGCAGTAACTTAAAAATATTATTCAGTTTTAAACCTAGGCTGTTTCATTTCCTTGCCTAATGTCTCAAAACACCCATAGCTCAACTATCTACATAGAATAAAACTATGCTATAACTTAATATATCTACCCTAGAAGCAATATGGTAAGAAATCACCTAGTTGGCAGAACAGCTACACAGTCTTTGATCCCAAAGGGAATATTGCTCATCTCACTGAAAGTGAGAGCAAGGAAACATTACTTTAGGACACATAACAGGACCAGAAGAAATAATAGCAAAATTGGAGTTTCCCACCTCTCAGTATTACATGGTTCTACTAATATATCATTGTGTTAATTTCCTGCTTTCTCCTAACAGTTCTCTTGATTTCTTCAGTTTCACAATGTAAGTGCATTGGGTTGAGAACATACATTTCCCATGCCAGTGATAGTGCTTGCTAAGTGCTGTGATTGGAAGCAGAATACTCAATATTTAGACTGAAGTAGGACACAGATTGGACTTGGAATGAGACTATGTTTCCAAGGATTGTCAAAGAAGTACCAAGATCACCTAATGCCTATGTGATTACTTGCCTATGCCTCCAAATATATAGCTTTCCATTATTCCCATATGATATATTCTTGGGATTATATACAGAAAATCAGAGAAAAGAAAAAAAAAACAGGAAGTCAGAAAGTACAAAATCATGGTGGTAAGAGCTTCACGATGCCATACTTACTTAAAAAGTAATTTCTTTGTTTTGTAGGTTAAATAAATCTTTTAAAGAAACAACAAAAAAATCAGGTATGTTGTCTAGAAACAACAGGGCTAACACATATATGAATTCATGGAGACTGTCACAGCATGTTCATGCCTGGAAAGATGCCAGCATGGAGAAAGGGAAGAACAAAATTCCAAACTCTCGTCAAGAAGCTATTTGTATTAGTAGCTGCTGTGAGAGAGTTAACAACATTTCTTTAATAGAGTGACACTTAGATATATCAACCATATTCCAGGCCTGGGTAGGGTGACTGCTCAGAACTTGTTAACCAACACTAACCAGACATGATATATTTTCTGTGTCTCGCCTTGAGGGTTTGGCATTGGTTTTAACTTTGAGTTTTTTAAAGATAGAAAAACTTGAAGTTGGGATGGGTAGAAGAGTAAGATATTAGAGGAGTTGAGGGAGGTGAAAAATGTGATCAAAATGTAATATATGGAAAATTTTAAAAATTAAAAATATGAAATAAAACTCAAGAAATCAGAGCCCAAACGCTTGAATAACCCAATGAAAAAATGGGGTTCAGAACTAAAAAGGAAATTCTCAGCAGAAGAATTACAAATGGCTGAAAGGCACTTGAAAAAGTGCTCAGCATCTTTAGACATCAGAGAAATGCAAATCAAAACAACTTTGAGATACCACCTTACACCTGTTAGATTGGCTAAGATAAAAGACACAGATGACAGCCTATGCTGGAGAGGGTGCTGAGCAAGGGGAACACTCCTCCATTGTTGGTGGGAGTGTAAGCTTGTTTAGCCACTCTGGAATGCAGTATGGCAGTTTCTCAGAAAACTTGGAGTCAGTCTCCCTAAAGATCCAGCAATACTACTTCTGGGTGTATACCCTAAAGACGCACAGTAGCACTCCTAAGGCATTAGCTCAACTATGTTCATAGCAGCATTATTTGTAATAGCAAGAACCTGGAGACAACCTAGATGTCCCTCAACTGGGAGGGGCCGGAGGAGGAAGGGAGTTTGAACAAGGGGATACATGGATAAAAAGTGAGACTTTATTCAAAAATTAAAAAAGGAAAAAAAGATCAAAAAGAGAAAAGAAAATCACCAAGATAAACTAAAATAACCATGACCAATAGAGAATAACACTTCTTCAAGAAGAAAGAAGAATATTTAAAAATATTGAGAAGAAAATGTGATTAAAACTTACTAGAAATAAAGTATGAGAAACCAAGGGCTATTAAAGGTGACAAAATGTTAAGGATAACCAAGGAAAATGCAAACATTGGTGATTAAAGTACTCAGTCACAAAATATATGATACTATGAAGTACTTTTGCTGTCATATGCCAAATAAAGAAACTCTTGATCTTTGCTACAGAAAGTTCACAGTACAGCAATACACATCTATCTCTTCCATATATCGCCAAATGTGTGTGTGTGATATATATCCATAGCAAAACTATGCACACACACACACACACACACACACACACACACACACACACACACACACAGAGCTAAATAACTTATCTTATTGTCTTACTATTCTCTACATTTCTCAAGCTTTCTTTGTACTTCTGGAAAGGTGAATAAGTTTAGACTTCATTAGCTAGTTCTTTGATTTCAAGTTATTCCTATTTTTCTGATACTATTAGAGACCTCTAGGCCTTAGAAATTGTTGAAGAGTAGAGTGGAAAATCTCTTAGCCCCCCCCTCAAAGTTACCCAAAATTAGCTGCATTTTCCTTTCATGAAAAACACATTTCTTAAAAGATAGTATGTGATTTTATACATTAGTTTTACTGTGTCAAAGTTTGGGTAATTATTTTTTTTCTCTTTAGAATTTTGATAATGTAGGGTTCTTCACTCTCTCACCCCTGGAGTATTACATTATCCCATGTAATTTAAAAATACAGCTTTTAGTAGTCTCTTTTCAACTTAATAAATCTTGAGTTTGTCATCTGGCTCATGTGGGGATTCACACTAATACAAATTCAATCACAAAATTCTAATGAAATGGAAAAACAATCTTGAATAGCACTTAAATGATTAGATGAAGTTATAGAATTAAAATAGAGTAGTAAATAGAAAGATTACAGTTGCATGAATCTTATAACTCATTACTAATTAAAAAATAAGCAATAATATCTAAATATTAGTTAGAAAATGGCATAAATAGAATCATAATTATGTGTACATATATACATATATACAAATATTTGCTTATGTATATATTTGGCATAAAACTTCAAATAGAAGACAAGAAATAAAAATAATTTTTTTTTGTTTGGATGGAGATATGCTTGAGTAAAGGAATTCAGAGTCCTTTGAATTAACTGGTAGCATTCTATTTCAAATAAATGGATGATGGGTATACATTTTCCTTGAAAATATATACATGTAGGGTTTTTAAGACATGGCGTAGTGATTATGAGCACTTGTTGCTCTTTCAGAAGAACTGACATTTATTTTCTCATACTACTCGTATTAGGAAGCATACAACCACCTGAAATTACAGTTTTAGGGGATCTAACACCATATTTAGGACCCTGTGGGTACCTGCACACACATGCACACACACACACACACACACATACACAATCTGAATATAAAATTAAATGATTCTCAAAAAGAAGATAATATATGATGTGTTTCCTTTCATATATATTACATATATTATTTAAAAAGTTAAATCATTATAACCTGGAAACAACCTAGATGCCCCTCAACTGAAGAATGGATTAACAAACTGTAGTTCATCTACATAATGGAGTACTATTCATCAGTAAGAAAAAATGATATCCTAAAATTTGAAGGCAAATGGATGGATTTGGAGAATATCCTCCTGAGCAAGGTATCACAAACCCAGAAAGATAAGCAGGGGATGTACTCACTCATTAGTGGACTCTAAAATAATAAATAAATAAGAATAGACACCTGAAGCCCCCACACCACCATGACAAAGTAAAAAACAAATGCACATCATCTTAACAAAAGCATGATCTACAACAGCTGACTAAGACTAAGACTAAGGTGGGAAGGGAACCCATGTTCACCAACTAGAAAACAGATTTTAAAAAAGACAACAACAACAAAAAAACTTGAAGGCTGGAGCAATGGCTCAGAGGTTAAGAGCACTGACTGTTCTTCCATAGGTCCTGAGTTCAATTCCCAGCATCCACATGGTGGCTCACAACCATCTATAATGACATCTGGTACTCTCTTCTGAATACTTTATACATAATAAATAAATAAATCTTTTTTAAAAATGTTAAATCATTTATTTTAATTTAACTAAACTCTTATTTGATTACTGCTACATTATTATTTGGTATATATAAAGAAACATTTCATGTTTTTCATCCTGTTTTTATCTACTTGATACTCAGGGGAAAAAAGAGAGTCTAGAAGTTTATTATGATAATTCAGATGTTATATCAATTATTTTCACTTTCAATTATATTCTTGTGACTATGTAAAAATCTCATAAATATTCTTAAGTTGAAAGTAATGTTTATTTACTTATCTTTTTATAGAATTTTAAAATAATATCTTAAGTTAAATAAGCCAAATCATGAGTGAATGAAATTATATTCATGTTCTCACTCTCATGTGGAAGCCAAAAGCCTGATTTTATGGAAGTAGACTAGAAGAGTGGTCAACAAAAATTAGGAAGAAGAGATGGGAGTGAATAAATAATTTCCTTGACTCCTACCAATCAAGTAATTGACCATGAAGGCTTACATTTAAGATGGGGAATTCTAACATTACATATATTCTTTGCAGCCCTGGTAGAATGTTAAGATCACAGTTATTTATGAGAATAGAACTTGATATCTTAAGACTGTTATCAAATGAAAATAAAATCTATCACTACTATCCTATTTTAATAAACAGAACAAACCTTATATAATATTTAATCATCAAAAATTTGCTAAGATTAAATATCCACTGACTTTAGACAAGAAGCAGAATAGGTCGCTAAACCCATTGTTCTCTGCTCTTCTGTTTTCCCAGAATCTTACAGTGTCACAGACTATCAATGAGGTGATGTAGTGAAAGACATTTTCCTCTTTCGGGAAATCATTATTTTTCATTTCCTTTTTTGTATCATCTGCAAGCCACACTGTAACTTGTACATAAATAGATATGTGGAAATCATTATTTTTCATTTCCTTTTTTGTATCATCTGCAAGCCACACTGTAACTTGTACATAAATAGATATGTTTACTAGACAAGGAAATAATATATATGGTTAATAATATTCTTGTACTAAAACTAAATGTTATACTTGGTTGAATGGTAGAAACATCAGTGTCAAAACTAAAACTATGTTTAATGTGTTATTTCTTTAGCTATTACACTTCAAACTCAGGAAGAACTTCCTGTTTAGAAAAGACTATGTACAAAATGGTATTAATGAACTTCACTGTTTAGTTTTTCTTTCAAGGATATTTAGACTATGTAATTAATCAACAAGCTAACTTTAGCCAAAAAAATTCTAATTTTAATGCGACAGACCTTTACAGTTACACTTAGTTCTCTTATCCTTTTATACACTGTTATTATGACATTACTTAACTATATAGTTAATTGCTATAAATCCAATCTAAAAATTAAGAATATTATTTTATTTCAATTTAGTACTTATTGCACATTTCTTCTAATTGTTGGCTCTTGGGTTTTATTTCATTACTCTAAGATCACATTAGATCTAAAGAACAATATGTCAGGTGTTCAAATGATTTTATTTTATATTCTTTTTTTATTTATTTTACCCTTTTCCAATATTTTTGAATAAAGTCTCATTTTTATCCATGTATCCCTTTGTTCAAACTCTCCTCCCCCTCCCACCCCTCCCAGTCACTCTCTCTTCTCCCCCTCACTTTATCTCCTCTCCAGCAAGGGAAAGAGATCCCAAGGTCCCAAGTTAGCTTAGTTTAGCATGCACTCCAGGCAGATTTGCTTTCCCCACCCCAACATCAAGACTGGGTCAGGTGTTCCTCTGGAGGGAATGACCTCCAAGGTGCCGGCCCAAGGTGTTTCAGAACCTAAGCTATTCAGTTGTTATGATTTGCAGCTTGTGTGTGCTTTGCTATTTGTTTAAAGTCCACTAATGAGTGAGTACAACCCCTGCTTCTCTTTTTGGGTTTGTGATACCTCACTAAGGAGAATATTCTCTAAATCCATCTATTTGCCTGCAAATTTTAGGATATCATTTTTTCTTACCGCTGTGTAGTACTCCATTGTGTAGATGTACCACAGTTTGTTAATCTATTCTTCAGTTGAGGGGCATCTAGGTTGATTCCAGGTTCTTGCCATTATGAATAATGCTGCTATGAACATAGTTGAGCTACTACTTTTGGGGTGCAAACATGCATCTTTAGGGTATATGCCCAATAGTGGAATTGCTGGGTTCTTGGGGAGATTGATTCCCAGTTTTTTGTGAAGCCACCATACTGCATTCCAGAGTGGTTGAACAAGCTGACACTCTCACCAACAATGGAGGAGTGTTCCCCTTGCTCTGCAATCTCTCCAGCATAGGCTGTCATCTGTGTGTTTAATCTTAGCCAATCTGACAGGTGTCAGGTGGTATCT
This sequence comes from Sigmodon hispidus, assembly GCA_004025045.1. Taxonomy (NCBI): domain Eukaryota; kingdom Metazoa; phylum Chordata; class Mammalia; order Rodentia; family Cricetidae; genus Sigmodon; species Sigmodon hispidus. The sequence continues at coordinate 32,172 of PVIH01015543.1, read as the reverse complement.
CAAGTTGTTTTGATTTGTGTTTCTCTCATGGCTAAAGATGTTGAGCACTTTTTCATGTGCCTTTCAGCCATTTGTAATTCTTGTGCTGAGAATTCTCCTTTTAGTTCTGAATCCCATTTATTGATTGGGTTATTCAAGGTTTTGGGATCTAGTTTCTTGAATTCTCTATATATTTTAGAGAGTAATCTTCTGTCACATGTAAGATTGGTGCAATTTTTTCCCATTCCATAGGCTGTAATTTTGTCTTATTGACTGTGGCTTTGGCTTTACCAGAAGCTTCTCAGTTTCAGGAGGTCCCACTTATTGGTTGAAGTGGTCACCTGTGCCAATGCCTTGGAGGGTATTTTCCATTTTCTTTTGTATCAAGTTCAGTGTTGCTAGGTTCATGTTGAGGTCTTTGATCCACTTAGATTTGAGTTTTATACAGGGTAATAGGCTTGGATCTATTTGCATTTTTCTACACACTACAATCCAGCTATGCCAACATCATTTATTAAAGATACTATTTTTGGGGGAGCTTCTTTGTCAAATATCAGTTGTTCATAGGTTTTTGGGTTAATGTCGTGATCTTCAATTCATTTCAATTGATCCACGAGTCTGTTTTTATGCCAGGACCAGGCTGTTTTTATTTCTGTATCTCTATAGTATAATTGGAAGTTGGGGATGGTGATGCCTCCTGAGGTTCTTTTGTTGAGAAAAATTGTTTTGGCAATCTTGGGTTTCCTGTTATTCCAAATGATATTGAGTACTGTTCTTTTAAGGTCTATAAAAAATAGTTTTAGGATTTTGATGGAAATTGCATTGAATCTGTAGATTGCTTTTGGTAGGATTGCAATTTTTACTATGTTGATCCTACCTATCCAGGAACTTGGGATATCTTTACATTTTCTTATATCCTCTACAATTTCTTACTTCAGAAATTTAAAATTTTTGTCAAACAGATCTGGTACTTCTTTGGTTATAGTTACTCCAAGGTATTTAAGACTATTTGAAGCTATTATAAAGGGTAATGTTTCCCTTATTTCTTTTTCAGCCCTTTTATCTTTAGTGTATAGAAGGGCTACTGATTTCTTTGAGTTAATCTTGTATCCTGCTACATTGCTGAAGGTGTTTATTAGCCGTAGAAGTTCCTTGGAAGAATTTTGTGGGTCACTTACGTATACAATCATATCATCTACAAATAGAGATAGTTTCACTTCTTTTTTCCACTTTGTATCCCCTTAATCTCCTTTCATTCTCTTATTGCTTTAGCTAAAACTTTGAGAACTATATTGAATAGATAAGGGGAAAGAGGACATCCTTGTCTAGTTCCTGATTTTAGTGGGATTGCTTTGAGTTTTTCTCCATTAAGTTTGATGTTGGCTGTTTGTAAATCACCTTTATTATATTGAGATATTTTCTCTGTAGTTATTGCAAGCACATATTTACATAGGTATAAGGATAGACCATTCTTTTTAGACATTTACATTGGGATCTTCCATTTCTCTCCTCCCTCTTTCTTTTGTGACTCTGTATTCTCCCTCTCTCCCCCTTTGTGTTCTGTCTGTCTGTTGCTCTGTGTCCCCCTCTACCACTCACCATCCCTTCTTCCCTCAATCCTTCTCCTCTATTTGTCTATCTGTCTTTGTCTTTCTCTCTCATTTCTCAAAATGGAAAATTATTTTTTTTTATTTTTTACACAGAATCATTTGTTAGTCAGATATGCTTTATTTTTGGATAATTTTTATGGTTGTGAATATTGCATCTTATTTACAAGTTTTTCCATAGTCAGTTGTTTTAATTATGCTTTCTATTTTTTTATTTTTTTATTTCATCCCCTAATTCAACTCAATTTTTAAAATAGGACATGAATAGATTTAATTTGCTTTTCCATGTAGATTAGCAATTGTCTATAACTTACCCTTCTGCAATTTTTATATTTCACATTCTTTTAATCAGAATGTATTATAATAGTAAATCTTTGTCTTAATTGCCAGGGATTTATTGTGCTCATATTTTTGATAACCCAAACCTCCATTTTGTTTTTCTTGTGATTATTGTCCTTCTCCCTGATAAATGCTGTAATCAGTTTGTACTTTGCATTGAAAATTTCTGTTTGAATTTTTATTAGTATAAGTATAATTTAAATATTAATTTACATTTTTATTTATATCCAATTGAACCTTATATACCATGAGTAAAGTATAATTTTGTGAGTACTCTGACATCAATTTATCTTTAAGATTGAATTACTCCATAAAGGGTGGTATCGCTTTTGTTATAAAAAGCTATGATAATTTTATAGTTTTAAATCTGTCTTCATTATTTTTAATTTGGTTTTCCTAAATATGGAATCCTTGTATATGGTTCTTTTATTTGAAGCTGAGCTTTCCAGAAAATGGGAGTACAACAACATATGTAGCTATCCCAATAGGAAACTAGTAGTTAATCCCCTTCAGACAACCTGGTGATCCTTATGCTTACTTAATTTCCACTCTGTCATTTGTTACCTTCTAATATGTGCCAGTAATTATATTTACCACATTGTTATGTTGGGTGGGTAGGATATGAATTATTGCCTTGTTGTTTTCCTCTAACATTCATTTTAGGGTCACTATAGAATTATGAAGGAATTATGAAAATAGAATTATAAAGGAATCTTAAAGCACTTAAAAATTTAATATGTAATGGCATTTGAAATTTCATTTCTGAGTATTTCCTAATAGCTTTTCTTATTTTTTTGATGTATGGGATATTTCAAAATATGTTTTTAATTCAAACATACTGATTTGTAAAATTATTTTCTTATTTAAAATATAAGCAAATTGTGGTTAAAATGTATAACCTGCAATGTAGTATTCCCTTGCCATCATTTGAAAGTGTAGAACCTGTTCCCTTGCAGTCAATTGAAAGTTGGTCAAGCAGAACATCACCATTTCCCTTAAATACCTCAGGAATTCTTAAAAGAGTTCAAATTTTTGTTTTATAATCCCATATATGCATAGTAGTTCTGAGTGGTCTTCTAGTTACTTTCAGAAAACAAAAGCTAAGTTAGGTTCTTATTTCTACAGATGTACTAATCCCCAAAACTTTTCTCAACATTTACCTTTTAGCATTTCACTTGGATTTGTAAATGGAATACTTTTGTATTATCATTTCAGGAATGTACTCAAATAGTTTCATTTATCTTTTTCATGTTTGTTTTTCTTTCTTTATCTAATCAGAGTTGTGTAGGGCATCATATAGCCAGAAAGTTGAAGTTTCAATTTCAAGTGTATTTTTATTGGGTTTCTAAATAATATTTTAACTTTGAAATATTAACATACACAAATTAAAATTACTCCCAAGATCTATTGTAAAACAGTTTATTTGAAATGGGCTAGGAATGAATTTGTGGACCCTTCAGAAAATATGATACTCTTTACAACTCCTCTAAGATCATGAAAGTGCTTTCTGGTTCCAGGGAGAGTGAGGAAAAAACATGAAGTTTATCTATGACAGAACCAAAATAATCCAAGTTGATGTAAGAAGTGTCATCATGGCAGGAACTTCTAAAACAAACCATGAGGTATCCATATTTAACAAGTCTCACATTTCAGCCATGCCCTTTGGATTTCCATTTGTTCTGTTTTCAGAGAGCTTTTGTACACATGTTCAATTTTTGTTATTAATGTCAAATTATCACTGATCCTCTACTCCTGAGGAAGTAATAAGGGTTTGTTGTGAATGTTGTACAAAGATAATAGTAGCACGACATATGTTTTTGTTAGTATTAAGCCATAAAAATATATTTTATCATCAACCCCTATTGATGAGAATAGCTGTTTTGTCTTACAGAAGTGGAATTTCAGTGCATTGTGTTCTTAGAGAAATGGACTTTGTGCTGTGGAAAACTTTGAGAGAAAACTTGCTCAAGTTTTGACAATCAATTCTAAGAGAGAGCAAGTTGATCCTGAAGTCTAGGTGTGCTTTGATTAATCTAAATGCTTGGCCACAACAAAGAAAAGTGCCAGCATTTTCTACGCCCCATAAAAATCGCTTATTAAATCAAGCTTCACGTAAAATTGATTTTGACAAAAGAGTTTTCTTTGCAGATATTCTGACATTTTGTGATGAGAAAATATCCCAGCTGTGAAAGCTCACACATCTCTAGCTTTCTTTCCTATCAAAAGTAGGAAGACATTTAAATGAAAGACTATTTTTTTGGAGGATAGATCAGTTATATTACACTAAGATATGAAAAGATCAAATTCAGGTCTTCTGATTTAATTTGTAAGACAATATGCAGAAGCCTGTCAAATACCTCAAAAAAAATAACAATGTAACCTCAATGGTTGAAATCTTTCTATTGGGTGTATGGGGAGATATTTTAAAAAGGTAAAGGATAAATAGTACTACACTTTCTCATGAATAAAAACATTAAGATCTACTAAATAGTCATGCTTGCAATTTGCTAAAATTATTTCAGAGGATATATTATGAGACCAAGGTAATGAGCAATAGCCAGGTTACCTCAACTGAGATGTTTTCAAAGAATTCTATAATCTTTTGTATATTGAAAAGTTTTGAATATATAAATTTTTGTACTTTGTCCTGTACAGACATGGACTCCATGTTACATAATTTGGTGAATACATGAGCTTTTATTAATTATAATACAGGAACACTCCAAGCAAACTTTGACATTCTCTAGAAACCAAAGCTCATTATAATCCATTTTTGATGACCTAACCCATTGGGTAATTGGGATAAATCACCAAAACAAAGTACTTAATATCAAGACTTTTACTTTGTTCTTCACTTTGTTTTTTTCTAAAATTGGAAAGTATTCTAACTAAACCATTCATAACTATATTTCCTTATCAGGCAGCTATCCTTTGAAGTGTGATTACTGGGTGAATTTAGCAGTGTGTAAGAAAATAGCATTTTTATTAATTTCATTATATATGAGATGAGAAAAACAATAAAATCAATGAAGATAAAATTAAAAAGATGGAAATCAGTAGAAAAAGAGATTTATTTTTAGCTTATAAGGATGTTGCAAGAAAGAACCAATAAAAATGAATAATAAAAGACCAATTTATATAAAGGCTTCGCATTCAAAACTAAGCTTTATTTCCTAGTATCTATCCATGTACATACATATGCTATGCATATTAGAGAGATTTGGCATATAGATAAAGTTTAATGTTGATATATCAAAGAGGATAAAACATAATTGCATTGTTTCTCAGGTTTTACATGCTTTCTGACTATTTTTAATTGTTTTTCTGATCTCTTTTTTCTTAATGACAGAAAAAGTCTCAACTAATATGGAAGTACATGTTTAAAAAACTGTACCTTTGATATTGCATCTTTTATGAAATCTATTTCTGTGCTTAGACCAATGGCTCTCAACCTTCATAATACTGTGACCCTTTCATATAGTTTCTCATCTTCTGAACCCCCAACCATAAAATTATTTCATTGCTACTTTATAATTATAATTTTGCTGCTGTTAAGAATTATAATGTAAATATATTCAGGATATCTCTGGTAGGGTTGTTATACCCCCAAAAGTGTCAAGACCCACAGATTGAGAAATACTCTACTAGAGGATTAAATATTTTAATTTTATATAATCACACAGAACAGTTCATCTTCTATGTATGGTATGATGTATTTCTTTGGTTTGGGGTTTTGGTAATTAGTGCTATTTTTAAAGCTAAAAATCAGGCTCTATCTTTCCTTTGCTGGAGGAGTGACAGAGGAAAGATCCAGTACTACCTTCTCCTTCCTTAGTGGTAGCTTTATGAATAAGAATTTTTATTTAGCATTGCTACCATTCTGTGAATTTCTTTTAGTCATATAAGTACACAGCAAAGTTCTACTTACAAAATCTGTTTACATTAATACAATACCTAATGATGACTATAATTTTCACAGATAGATAAAACTACACATGTGTGTGTATGCACAGTTTGTGCATGCACAAGTTGAAAGAACATTAGAAAAACAATTGATGTATGATTAAATGAATTTTACTATAGCTCAATGTAGAGTGTGCAGTTTCATATATTTGAATCTAAATATGTATATATAAAAATGCCTTAGGCTATTCCCCAAAAAAACATGTTAAAAAGGAAATATGTCTTCTATTTTTCTTTTTGCTTTAATTCTTCCACTTTTTAAAAATTTTTGTCCTAAGTAATTAGTGGTTTGAAAGCACAACAAAATTTAAAGAGAATGGGATAATTTTCTCTCACTTTTGAGAAAAAATTTACCCCCAAAGCTTCTTCTTCCTTATTTGGTCTGATTATCTGAAATAGGAAGTCCAGCATAGAAATGTGCATTGTACAAACATGATCTATGGGGGGAAAATCTTTATGATACTCATAAATCTCACAGACTCTGAAAAACAGTCTGGAGCAAGCATATGATGCCATCCAACTGACATATATAAATGATGCATTCTCTGTTCCAGCCACAGCTCATCTCCATAATCCACACAACTGCTGAGAAGACGAAATGAGAAATGCAGCCTACCCGATGCCATAGCTTAAAGAAAATAAGCTGCAGTTAATCATTTATCGACCAAGCCAAATAATAACTCCAGAAAGTAAATATCAACAGTAGACTACAATAAGCCAGGGAATACTGTGTGATATCTTGCATTTATAAAAGCAACCATAAATAGTAATCAATATCAGCATCTTACTTGAAAGCATCAGCATTTTGTGTAATTTTATTTCAATAGCATTCAGTCCTTGTGACTGGGTGTATTTTTTCTGAAACTGTTACAGTAAGAAAAGTTTTATTTAAGTTTTTAGAAGCCACCTCCATTTATTTTAATTGGAAATAGACTATTTTCTCATACAATATATCTAGACCGCAGTTTTTCCCTCCCTCAACTCCTTTCTGCTCTTAACCACCTCCCCTCTCCTCCAGGTCCACTCCCCCTCCATCTCACTTCAGAAAATAATAGGCCTCCCATGAAACAACATTCAAAAATAACAAAAAAAAGATACAATAAGACTAGGCAAAATCCTTTATATTAGGGTAGGAAAAGGCAATCCAGCAAGAGGAAAAGAGCCCCAAAAACAGGCAAAGAAGTCAGAAATACATCTGTTCCCACTGTTAGGATTTCCACAAAAACTACCAAGCTAACAGCCATAATATATACACAAAGGACCTAGCACAGACTCATGCAGATCCTATACTTGCTGCTTCAGTTTCTGTGAGCCAATATAAGAGCCCTGCTTAGTTGATTCTGTGGGCTGTGTTCTCCTGGTGTCCTGTATACTCTCTAACTCCTACTTACCCTCCCTCTCTGCCACACTTTCTGTGGGATTCTCTGAGCTTAGAGGAAACACAATGGAGACCTTCAATTTAGACTCTCTCTGCATCTGCGCCCATTTGTTGCTGAAGGATGCTTCTCTAGTGATGGCTAGACAAGACATTTTCTCTTAAAAGAACACCTGAGTCTTTTCCTTCTCTCAGTTTAAACCAAATAAATGAAAATCTTTGTAGCGTTTCAGTTTGCTCGTTCTATAATATTGACATTTTATGGTACACAAATCATAGGTCTTACAAGATAAATTTTCACCTACAAAAATGTAACAAGCAGGGCTGGGGAGATGGCTCAGAGGTTAAGAGCACTAGCTGCTCTTTCAGAGTTCCTGAGTTCAATTCCCTGAAACCACACGGTGGGTCACAACCATCTATAAATAAAATCAGGTACCTCCTACTGGCCTGCAAGAGTACTTGTAGACATAACATTGTATACATAATAAAAAAAATTAAAAATGTAATAAGCATGTGACGATTGGGTTAAAATTTCAAGTACCCTGCACCATCTTGTTTCTACTTTTAGTATTTAAATCTCTGCTTAGGCTATTGAAGAAAATATCTGGATAATTGTAAATGTTGGTTCTTTGATTTTACTTATGGAAAACGGGCATTTTCTTTTTGTTGTTGTTGTTTTGTATTGTTTTTGTGTAAATGATTTCCCTAAATCCTCATGTCCCTTTCTGTCATAAAGTTTCCTCAGTATAACTAGCTATTTACCTTTCAAAGTGGTGAGGTAATAAATGAAGGCTAGTAATATAAGAAAAGCTGATGTCATTTTAGTTGCTTATCAGATATATATTTAAACGGAATAAACTATAAGTGATTTCCTGAATTACTATTAACCAAAATGTCCATAATCTTCTCTAAGTTAGAACACATTTGTGGCCTAGAATTGGTGAGTGCTTGTGGAATGGAGGTAGGGATCTGGTCATTATGCCTGTCTTGTTCCACATGATTGCCTCAAGCTCTCATTCCTCTTGAGGCCAGAATGACTGAGTTTCAGACCTCAGAGGAGTTAGTGTTGCCCAGAAGCTGTACCTCACTAATGCTATAGAGGTATATGCAGCTCCCAAATGTAGACCTGTTGATGGAATTTGTGTGTCAATAAGACAAATGTTTATTTTGGTTAGTGTATTAAAGAGATCAAACTCCAGCTGTAAAGATTGAGAAATTACACTATCAACTATTGTGACTTGTGGTGGTCAAGGAATCCCATTATGTTACTGTGGAAACAGAATGAAATGAAGACAGTTTGTCATGTTCTTAGGAATTAAATAGCTTTTGAATGTGTGAAAGTGTTAGAAAGAAAATATATTCTGTAACTAAGTGAGCTTTTTGAAAGCTGAGAGATAACAGTTTTACATCTGTTTCTATGTTTGCTGTAGAGAGCTACAAATGTAAAAGGTTTCAGCTAGAGAGCATTTATTTTGGAAATTGAAAAAATAATACCTTATAAACCTTTTTCATGTTATTTAATGTTGAGAAAGTATATAGAAATTTCTCTGGTAAAGCAATACTAGTAATTTACAGGTAAAATGTAAAAAAAAAAACAAAACAAAAAAAAAAAACAAAACCCTAGTTCTTTCTTTAATTTAGTTCACTTGTTTAAAAAGAAATACAACCATTTTTTTTCTGGATCATTGTTCTTTGAGGGCATAGGATTTATAGTATTGGTAACCAATAAGTGTATTGTAGCTCGATTTAACTGCATAGTGGTGTGCCTAGTTATGTATACTAATGTACTTTGAATTGTGAATCACAGGTATGTTTTACCTTTTCTTCTAGTTTTAAACTACCTTTTTTAAATATAAGAGATTTATTTAACAGTAAACTACTTTAAATAGGGCTTCAAATGGTCAAAAATATAACTTCAAAAATTTATATTTCATGTGAATAAGGTGTGTGTGTGTACAATGTGCATGCCTGTTACTCACGAAGTCCAGAAGAGAGTGGATTATGATATCGAAATGTAGTTAGAGATGATTTTGAGTTGCCATACGGATTCTGGGAAAAGAATCCTGATTCTCTGCAAAAACAGCAAGTGCTAATAATGCTAAATCAGCTCTCCACACCCAAGTGTAGTTAATTTTAATGTATAAGCAAAATGGTTATTACTATAATGGACTGAATAAAATGTATCACATAGTATTTATCATGTAGTTCTCAACTGCAGTTTCTCAACTGGGCTAGCTGGTTATTCAAATTGGACTAGAATGTTAAGTGTAGCATGCCTGTCACATATATAATGTTGTGGTCTAAATCAGAAATATGTTATCATTTCATATTTACTTTGTATTTATAATCTATTTTACAATTTAAATGTAATACCCAATATTGGCTGCTTAGAATTGAAGTAAAGGTATTATATTTTAGTGATTTTTCTAGAAGTTAATCATGTTTAACATTTGAGCATTGACATTCTGTTATCCATGAGAATTTGGACATATCTCCTAATGGTCAGTACATAAAATGTAAGCATACTGTTTTGTTGAAATTTTTAATTTTTCAAAAATTGTTTTCTTGACTAAGACACATTAGATTCATCTGCTCTAAAGTAAGTCCAGTGATAATCATGGCAAATGTATTTGTTATTAATGTGTAAATGTATAACACTTATAGATGAGAAGTACATGTAAATATTTTAGCAAAAAATAAGTTATATATTCAATGATTTAAAATTCATAATATTAATATGGCCAACTACTTTTAAATGAGTCCTTTTTAAAATGAGTAGATAGTGACGAATATTTGAAATATTTTTCTGCAGCGAAGGACTCTATTGTCTAGAGTCACTTGTTATTATAAACCATATAATTAAGGAAATTGATTCTTCTGTTTTAGAAACCCAATGGCAAATGTAATTGAAAAGAACTATGGATTGCTTTGTAAATTAAAAAATAAAACACACTATTCAATTATGTCACTTCAGGTTCATTTTGTTTGGTATACTATACTTCTTAGAAATGAGTTCATGGGCTGAAGAGATGGCTCAGCGGTTAAGAGCACTGACTATTCTTCTGAAGGACCTGAGTTCGATTCCTAGCATCCACATGGCAGCTAACAACTGTCTGTAATCCCAAGATGTGACACCCTTACACAGTTATACATGCAGGCAAAACACCAATTCACATAAAATAAAAATAAATATTTTTTAAAAAAGAAATGAGTTCACATAATTATATAACTAATACATACATGTGTATTTTTTATTGTATTAAAAATTCATTCTGGAGCCAGTGAGGTAGATATTTGAATTGCTTGGGTCATTTAATTAAATATTATTATTTACATTATTTTTCCACAAATTTAATGTAATAACTTACACAATGATTCTGTGCCTTTTTAAATGTTTTCTCTGACTCTTCATCTTTCTTTCTTTTCCAAATCATAAACTGAGCTATGGAAACAAAGGCAGATGTTATTTTGTTATTATCTCAAGAAAAGGGTGCAGTTGGTCCCCCTGCCACAATTTGTGTTTAGATCATATTAATTCACTCAGTGGGTAGGACTCCTGACAATTCATGTTAAATACCTCCTATCTCTGGGACCTGTCAGTAGATAAAGGGAGGTATTGAGGCCAAAGTGATGTCCTAATCTAGAACAGTCTAGAAACAATTTTAAACTATCATATGTGAAATTGATATATTAAGCCTATTACTACTTATTTTTGTTTTTAATGTCTCATAGCTAGTATCTGATTCATATGTTAATATATTTAAATGCATTTAAATTGTTAAATTTTAAGTGTTTCCATATATTTACATGTTAAACTAAGAGAATACTAATGAATAACAGATACACATCCTAAATGTGAAACATTTGCTGCAGTCTAGAAGAGTTCTTCACTAAAAGCATAAGAAAAGGAAAATGGTTCCACCAAAAGCATAAGAAAAAGAAAATAGTTCCACTACATAGTAAGCATTCAACCACAGTATGGTATGTATCACAGATAATCTCCTAAAGAGATTATAAAGAAAGAAATCTCACTTCTTTATATAATCAGGTACATACAATTCACTTCATGTATATGTCCTCATAAGAAATAATCTTCAACTAAGAAAACTTGGTGGAAATGTATGTCACAAACAGTTCATTTTAAGTTCTCTTGGTAGGTGTTTGGCTATTTTTGTCAGTTAGTTACTTTATGTAAAGGAAAATCAACTTCTCATCTGAGGATGCTACTATCCAACAACAACAAAATGAGACACAAAGACCAGGACACTGTCTTCCTTAATGAGCAAAGACTTGGCCTGAAAGTATGATTCTAAATAGTCTTATTAATAAAAATCTGAAGTCAGATATCAGAAGAAAAAGCTGAAAGATCAGAGAAGCAAAGGAGCAGCAGAAACTAGAGACATCTTACTTCTCTGAATCTTCAAACCAAAAGGGGGCGGTTAAGATTCTGTCTACACCCACCTAATATTCCTGTCTCTACCCACTGAGTACTGGGATCAAAGGACTGAGTCTTACACTGCCTGGCCTCTATGATAAATTAGTGGCTAGCCCTGCCCTGTGGTCTCCAGGCAAGCTTAATTTGTCAGAACATAAACAAAATATCACACATTTTCCTTTCTGTCTAAGTGGAGGCAAGAATTATATTAACAATGTCTAGTCTATTTGCATTTAACAAATTCAGAGAAAATACCCCATTAGCTTTTCTATCTTGGTAAGTCCATAGTGTTGTACCTAATTCACTTTCTATCCTAACGTGCATTACCATATTTCCACATCCCCCTTTCCTTTTTATAGTGAGATCCCTGAATCTGATCTCTTTTGTTAAGCTTTTTTCTTGACCATTATCAATAACAAGCTGTACCCAACCCCCCTTAAATGTTAATAAACATTCATGACTCATCTTTTAAGAATGTGGGCATAGTTCTCTAGACTACTTTTTATTGATTGGGAGTACTGGTAACCTCTGGGGATCTGTGAGAAAATTCAGCACTATGATCAAGTCTTGACTAGAAAATTCTCTGAGGCTGGATAATCTCAACCAGCAGCCTTGAAACCTTTCAAAATATAGAACTCAGAGGAAAGTGCAAAAGAAGTACTCTGAAATGTTAGATTATTTGGGCCATCCACTAGCTTTGGAGATTTTTCAAGGGGGTATTTCTCAATCAAACTTGATCTTTCTTAGCCTAGAATGAGTCCACAGCCTCTCATTTCTGTTCCTGTGGAAATAAAAGCAGAAGCTCTTTCCCAAAATAATATATGTTTTGACGTAAATTTTGAAGTCAAGATAATTTAATAATATATAGGTTGGTTTAATTTAATAACTTTCATAATGAAATATCCCTTAGGCATTATAATTTGCCCATTAATGGTCAAAAAATCCAAAGACAACACAATGAAACATAAAGAGTCCAGACTCTCTGTATATATATATATATATATATATATATATATATATATATATATATATCTTTCCCTGGCTTATCATATTTTTATTGCTCTACTCATTTTAAGGAATTTACTATTATTTTTAAATATTTTTTTTAAAATCTAGGCCTGTTAATGTGTTTTCTCTTCTATCTACTAAGCCTACACACATTTTTCAAACATATTGTACACCATTTAGAGGTGGGTTTTGGGGGTGAATCTGTCTTTATTGCCTATCTGTCTTTTTTGACTACATAAGCCATTAAACTGCCAAATAGCATGGATAGAACCTCCATCTCTGCTCTGGTGGATGACTCTACCCTGCCTGGTTCCCTAAGAGCCCAGCTTCATGGTAGAGGCATTGAAGAGAGTCATGTTCATCTCTTCAATACTGGGAAGCTTCTGGGTCCACACTGCCATTGAGCAACATACTGCCTGCAGCTTATAAACACCATTTAAATGTTTGGTAGTAGGGCTTCTTATATTTATAGTTGTGAGCCAAGCCTTTAACGGCTGAACTATAGCTCCAGCCCAGTAGTAGGGCTTCTTAAAACAGCCATGTGGATTTTGCTGCAAACACTGAAACAAGAAAGCATCTATCTCTTAAAGGAACCTCACTTCTGCTTGCGGATAGTAAACAGAACCTACTCAAGAATAATCAGTTACCAAGAAGCCAAATTTTGATTTCATCTTTTATATGTGTGTTTAGAATTCTTTTTAAAGCTTTTTCGGGTTTTATGTAGAAAACCTTGCTCCATGTAGGGTGCCATATGAAGAGTAATCCTAAAGAGTCTTATTAATAAAAACTCAGAGTCAGATAACAGTGTGAAAACTGAAATATCATAGAAGCAAAGGAACAGCAGCCACTGGTGACTTCTTACATCTTTGAATATTCAATCAAAAAGGGACATTGGTTGAGATCCTGTCTCCATCCACCTGATATTCCTGTCTCCACCTCCCAAGTGCCAAGATGGAAGGGCTAAGTCTTCCACGTGCAGAAATCAAAGTCATGAGACTCCCACATCCTAACCTCTATGGTTAACTACTGGTTAGCTCCACTCTCTGATCTCCTGGTAAGCTTTATTTGCCAGAACACAAACAAAATAACACACAAAACTGGCCTCCAGAATTTTGAAAAGATATTTTTTGAGTTATAAAGCTAGAAAGTATTATTTATAGTTTCAAAATGTTGGCATATATCTAAAGTATAGAGACAATTTTATGTAAGAAGTTCTTTTCCTTTTGCATCACAGAAATGTAATATCTATTTTATTTATATTTACTTTTAAAAATATAACTAGTTGCTTAAAATTAGTCATTTGACATTGGTGTCTGCATAGATATACAGAATAATAACAATTAGTAATCCTAATGCCATGATACAGGAGAAAAGAAGGTCTCTGGGGCTTTCTTTCTGAATACCCAGTCTAGCAAATCTGCTAGCTCCAAATTCAGTGAGAGGTCTGACAAAAAAACAAAGGTAGGGATGATAGTGGACAACTTCAGACACGGACCTCAGGTCTCTAGATGCATATAAATATAAATGTACTTGTGCTAGCACACATGTATAGATTCACATATGCCCCCCACAAAAATTATAAAATTAGGGAAGTAACAGGATGAATTTTGTGTTTAAAAATCAGGGGTCCTGTATGGGCCTAACCTAGGCTTTCTGCATATATGTTATAGTTATATAGCTTGGTGCTTTTGTGAGACCCCTAACAGTGGGAGTAGTGACTGTCTCTGACTCTTTTCCTTGCTTTTGAGACCCTTTTCCTCCTATTGTTGCCCTGCCCAGCCTTAATATATGAGGGGAGGTGCCTAGTCTTATTATAACAAGTTATACTATGTTTGGTTGATATTCCTGGGAACTCTGTCCTTTTCTTGAGGGAAATAGAAGAAAAATAGATTGGGGGAGGGGGAAGAAATAAAATGGAAAACTATAGTCAGGATGTAATATATAAGAAAAGAATAAATAAAAACTTATTTTAAAAATAAAATCATTCATATTTTCATATAATTTTTGTTGTTAATCATTTAAATTAGTATACAGGCATTAGGTTTTATTATGGATTTATTTAGTCATTATTCTTCTTCCTATTCATTGCCTCCTCACATCCTCTGTTGGTCCTTCTACTTCTGTAGTCTCTTTTCACCTTTCATGTCATGTATTTGATTACATCCTCTTCATCTATCTCTTTTCCCCTCTTATGGTCCCTTTTCTAGCTTTATGACCAATACCTATACACATATATGCATCTATATAAATGTTAAATGCTATAATTCTAATAGAAGAGAGAATATGTAATGTTTCTATGCTTAAATTATAAGGCTATTAGACTTGCTTTATAATTTTTTAATTGTAGTGGTTTTAAGCTGCATTCATATGGTTTGTACAGCTAGAAAACTTCCATTGTGTAATACGTTGTTGGTTAGCTTCAAGGCCACTGGCTTCTGTTTCATCATCAATCCTAGATCCTCTCCAAAGCTCCTCTAGGGTATCCTGCCATTGTCCAAGTCTTTGACATTCTACAGCTCTGGTTCCATAGGACAAGTTTTTTTTTTTTTTTTTTTTTTTTTTTAACATGTTCCAGCAGGTCATTGTTGGGGCAGATATTGGAGTAGGCCAAATGAAAGCAGTGACTATGGACCTGGGTGGTAGCTGAGTTTGGTCCTCCATTGGACCACCCCCTGTCCCCTCAGGTGAGGAGTAGAGTCAGCTGTCCTGCACACACACAATTGGATTCATCTCTCCTGCAGTGTGGTGACAGATCTGGCAGTTCTCCCAGGGCCAGGGTCATTAGTGCCAGCTCTCCCACTGCAGCTGCCAGTGTAGGGCAGGGCCAGATCTCCCAGGCACAGCAAAGGACAGGGCAGCATTGGCCCCCAGTGGTAACATGGTACACAGGCATAAATGCAGACTTTAGCTGCAACAGGACCACAGACATAGACATGGCCTTTAGCAGCAGCTCAGTCACAAATGTTACTATGTTCTGCATAGTTACTACATCAGTATGGCTCCAGTGGCAGCATGGCCCTCAGATACCAATATGGATTCAAGTGGTAACCCATACTCTAGGCATCTTCATGGCCTTTGGTGGTAAGAGGAGCCATAGATACCAACAGAGGCCCTGGCTGCAGTAGGAACATTGACACAGTCATGGCTGCATCATCTCAGACCTGAACAACACCATGGCCCCAGATGGCAGCACAGGCCACACACATTAGCATGACCCTTCTGGTGGCATGGCCATCAAAAGTGTATTTTATGTCTCTTAGACATTCAGATTCATTCAGGCTTTCCTATTGTTAATTTATTTCTATGAACACTCCTTCAGATGTCTTCATTAACATAAGAAAGAACTTTTCCACATCTGTCTAGATGCCTATAACTAAAAATAGGATCATGGTAATACAAATGTTCAACTATATGAAATAAATTCTCAAGTATATAAGTAGTATGTGATACTCCCAGTGATGTGTTATAAAATGTTACATTGTATCCTAACCAGCAGTTGATATGGACAGATGTCTTGATTTTGCTAATATAGTAGGCATAAAGTAATAGCAAACACTTTATGGAATACTATTAAACCATTTTAGAACTTCACAATATTATCATTGTTTCTTTTCCTAGCTGCTGCACAGTACAGAATTTTAGGCTTTGTAAGCAAGTAAAAAATACAAATTTGGCTTATGACTTTTCTGTATAGCCTGAATATTCAAGTTAATACCAAGATATTATAGTACACTGATTCCATGGCCAGGCATTGGCTACATGGGATGAAATTTATCTTGAATCAATAAACACCTTCTACCACTTATTTCTAAAATTAGACTGACCTGAGATGTTGCATTTAACCTGTCCCTAAGGGTTGCTATTGGGATTGCCTTTTCAAACATAAGAAAGAACTTTTCTAAATCTGTTTAGATGTCTACAACTAGTGGGTTTTTTTTTTTTGTTCTTGTTGTTGTTTGAAATTCAAACTAAGGTGTTATCTTAATTTTCATTGTATTGGTTTTGTACCATCTAACACCTAAAACTGTGATCTTTTGTTTTTGTTGAAGAAAGGTAGGATGTTTATTAGAATTTTCTGCATTCTGATGACTATTCCTTATAGTTTGTATGCTTTCTCCCGTTTTGTTTGCTGCTTGTATTTTCATTTCATTTTAGCGAGGAAGGTTTCACTGCTTCTAGTAATAAACTGGAACTTTTAAATTCGTCTTAGGCTAGAGTGATAGCTCAGCCATTACAAGCTTGGCTCACAACCATAAATTTGGCTTAGGTGAATTGAATAAACTTAATTTTGTTTATCTTAATAAATTCATTTTTACTAAGAGATATGTACTTCTGGATTTTAAATCTATTTTAAGGATTAGTTTTTATATTTGTATCTTCATAGATTTTTAAATTTTACATTTAAAATTAAAATATAATTGAATAATTTTGTCTTTCTCTTTCTTCTCTCTAACCCCTCTGCTTTACTCCCTGTCCCCCAATCTTCCCAATCTTCATTTCTCTCAATTTAAATTTCAGAACTTCTTGCCTCTTCACTTTGTTAATGAACACACACACACACACACACACACACACACACACACACACACACACTGCTCAGTCTGTTTAATGTGATTTAATCATACATAATTTCATGACTCACCACTTGGTATTGGATAACTAGTCAGTGTGCCCTTCTTAGAGAAGACTGTTTTCTCCCACTCTCAGCAATCTTTACTTGCTTGTAGATCTCTGTCTATGATTGGGACCTCATGAAGTTTAGCATTTCTGTTGGTGTTGTCCTTACTCAGATCTTGCACTGACATTACTCTTCAAAGCAATTTCACATCAGACATCCTCCTACTTTTTTGTTAACACATTTTTGTGAACACTGTAGTTATGTGATAGCTTGTATTTAAAATAACAAGATGAAGAACATAGAAATGGAGTGTATTACAGTCTAACATTTCTCATGAATACATATGTTAAAAAACAAGTTTCAAAGCATATAAAATGATAGTGAATACTACAAACAAGAGAAATTAACCATGGACATGTAAAGTATGTGCTGCACTGAATCTCAAATATGAGGAAACAATTGTTTTAAAATATATGAAATAAGATCACTGAAGTGAGCAGATGACAAAACTGGTGGCCGAAATAATGTTAGAAATGACCCCAAAGGCAATGCTAAAAGCAGAGAAAACTACTAGTAAACACATCATTCTCTTTTATATTGCTATTTCCTTGAGGCTCTTTGGATTAGCCATTCTAATATGGCTATATACATATAATGGAAGTCACAGAAGGTAACAGATAGATTTCTCATTTTGAGAAGTAAGAAGTTGCAGATGAGCAAAGAACAAAGTTGAGCTGCTTTACTTCATATTATCAGAGACATCAGCTTGAACTACTTAATGTCTGTTTTACTGTACACAGATGTTTAAATATAGAAATATATGTAAATATGTTATATATGTATATAATTATATGTCTCCTCTATTAGCTGAGAAAGCCTAAGCAATGAAACTCTAATACCAGTAAATTAATTCAAGTATTCAAAACTTAGTTTCTTATACTTTAGTCTGAGAAAAGTTTGTGAGGCTTCTGACAGTGTGACCAGCATTTATTCCTAGTGCATGAACTGGGTTTTTGCAGCCCATTCCCTATGTAGGGATGCCTTGTTCAGCCTTGATACAAGTGGGAGGGACTTGGTCCTGTTTCAACTGGATATTCCAGGCTTTGTTGACTCTTCATGGGAGAGGAGTAGATGGGATTGGGAGGAAATGTGGTTCAAATAAAAAAGTAAGAGAAAAAGAGAAAGAAAAAGAAAAAGAAAAGAAAAGAAAGAAAAAAAGAGCACTTCAAATATTGGGGCAAGAAATAAAATAATGATAGTAAAGCCTTTTTAAATACTAAATTACGAATGTTTAATAAAAGTAAACAACTAAAACTTAATAATGGTAGTAAAATGATCTCCTTATAGACAAAACATGAACAGCTTAAACAAGTAAGTAATTGTCAGGCTAAAATCCAAAGGATTGCATAATACTTAGCTGTCTATTTTTATAAGCAAAAACTTGAGTGATGGATGATTCTGTTCTCAAAGATTTCAAATACATTCTAATTGAATTTTGTCAAGTAGATTGAACAAAAATTCCATACATTATATCCAGG
Source organism: Sigmodon hispidus (assembly GCA_004025045.1). Classification (NCBI taxonomy): domain Eukaryota; kingdom Metazoa; phylum Chordata; class Mammalia; order Rodentia; family Cricetidae; genus Sigmodon; species Sigmodon hispidus. The sequence goes on along the minus strand of PVIH01015543.1, from coordinate 13,310 downwards.
TTTGACTAGTGTGTACGCCCTAAAATACCACATAGAAATTGAAAAAAAAAAAAAGAAGAAGTCAAGTTCCAGTAGTGAAACCTGAAAATGCCTCAAACAGCTGTTCAAGTTTTTTATCAACAATGATGACTCGTGGTGATATGTGAAATGTGATGAAAAGAACCCTTTCTTTAGTTGGTCTATCAAACACATAACCTCAATTTAGTCACAAAAAACATACCAGAAAAAGCAACATTTCTCTAAAATCCCAAACTAATAATCTTTAAACTATGAAGTCACCTAAAACATAAGTCACTGAGAAACTACCATAGCCAAGAACATTGTAAGACTATATAATGATCAAATGAAACTTGATATTCTGAACTGTAAACATCTAACTGATGTTAGACAAGTACAAATCTGACAGAGTAGGACCATCAGTGACTTAATGATTTATCAGTCTTGCTTAACTAATAGTAAAACCTATATGCTAAAATGGGATATTAAGAGCATAGGGCACTAGTGTAAGGTAAATGGAGTTACATCTGCACTTCAAAGTAAATGTAAAATTATTTGTAAGAAAATGCTATTTTTTGAAATGTATTGGTAATGCTTTTTGAAAGCATTACAGTGTTCAGGTAAATCCTGACTTTAGCTTTTGAAGGTAAAGAAACTGTAAGCTGCCTATCTCCATATAAGCTCTGCACTCAACTTTAAAAGAAACCTAAATAAGTAAAGGCCTAATATACAAGGCTCCCTGACTAGAGAGGATTATAACCATCTCCTTCAAGGATCTGAACTGCATCCTGTTGTAATTCAGGCCCCACGAGCCAAAAAGATTTGTTCTAAAATATCCAGCCTACTACCTACTTCTTGTCAACAAATAACTTCATATACGTTTACTTGTTGCATGGTAATTTATTTGTATACAAAGGAAATTTATTATATTATCTATGATAGTTACAAATAAGTTTTAAATACTAAAGAGAGGATAAGACCTTCATCTCAGTGGTAGAGTATTTGATTAGCATGTAAACAGCCCTGGGTTTGATCTCCAGCACTGCATAAAACCAACAAAAATATCAGTAGTTTCTAGCCAGGTGTGGTGGCTCACATCTATGATATCTGCACTAAAGATGACTACAGCTCCAGCCTAGGCAAAATAATGAGTTTCAATCCAGCCTGGCCTACTTGAGTAAGATACTGTCTAGAACAAAAGGAAATTAGACATGGGTTACTTTAGTATCCTGTAGTGTCCTTTGAGTTGAAATATTCTGTCCCTTCGCAGATTGATGAAATGCATCTTTAAGAAAACAGGATGTCTATGGCTTCTTTAGAAGACATTAAAAGTTTTTACAGCACAGGTGTTGACCTGCCTTTTGTACTATTTCTTGGAGTGTCTGTTGCAAATGTACCCATCTTATTTCAGGCTTCAGGGAAAGGAAGCATAAAGTTCTGCTGAGGCAAAGGAGGGAGACAAATTCTATTTCCTTCTCAAGACGTTGTAGTCATCAGTTTGAGCCATGTGTTCAACATTTCTATCATCATCACACATTTCTGAAAGCCTAACTCACATTGCATGCCTTCTTTATTTCCTCTAAAGTTGGTAATAAGGTTTCTGGATTAGCTCAATGCATACTCTTCCTTAATATCAATATTATTATGCTGCAGAGAACTTTGCCCACACAGAGTATTAAATCTGCACATTTCTCTGTCGTTTTAATGAGATTCACCTACATGTAATTTCAACACTAATCTTTTCTGTGAAAATACTAGAATGGGCCTTGTGTTTAAAGTCTAAGAATATAATTTCAGGAGGCATTATTCACTCATTTATACCTACAGAAGTACTGTAATTCTTGGTTATTTAATTATGAGTCAATTCTCTATAAAATATAGCTAGTTGATTTTGAAAAAAAAAAACTTGATTTCATAGCTGTTTTTAATGCACTCTGCAATGAATATTTTGTCCTTTTCCCCAAAGATGGAGGGAGATATGTTTGTGTTGGCATGGGACTGATGATGAGGAAGCATCCAGGAGCAGTACAATAGAGATATTCTGTAATCTGTGTTTGATACCACAGTACAGCCATTAGCTACACAAAGATTCTGATTTCCTGTATGTGGCTCATGCAATTCACAACTCACATTTTATAATTCATTTAAGTTTGAATACACAAAGACATATATGGCTTATATATTGAACAGAACAGACCTAAGACTAGAAGATACTCTTCTGTATATTTATTTATTTAGTACATTTTGTTTCATTTTTGTTCTTCACTCCAGAAAAAAATTGAAAACTGTATGAAATTAAAGACTATAATATTTGATTGACTGTATTTAAGAGTCAGGATATTCATTGAAGCAAATAGCTTTTTTCAAAATTATATTGTCCGCCATAAATGATAGTGTTGTTTCCTATTTGAATTAGTTTCTTATTATTCTTGGAAGATATTACCAAAATTTTAGCAGCATAAAAAAATAAAGATTTATTTTCCAGTAAGTCAGGAGTCTGAAATCTGGTCCAATAAATTAAAGTCAAGATGTCATAAAGTCTTTTTCTTTTGGAGACCTTGGTAGAAAATCTACTTATTTGTCTTTATAGCTAATAGGTAGGGCTCACTATAATTTCCAATCCTTTTCTCCATTTTCAAAATGAGGCTTTTGGAATCTTCTGACCTTCACTTTCATCTTCACATTGCCTCTCTCCCATTCTGAGCCTCCCAACTTCCTCTTACATGTGTGTGTTTAGTTGGATTTCAGAATTGTCTCAGGTCATCTCTTTATATTGGGTTCTTCTTCCAAATCTTTGCCATTTTAGATAAGAAATTTGTGGATGTTTGGTCTTAGGTATTGAGCCATCTTTGGAGATACATTATTCAGTCTGTCATGCTTATTTTAAAATAATCTGAGTCAGAACTGATAATAATGAATCTTGAAGTATGAGTCTTGAAAGATTTTAGTTTAGAGTTAGACATGGCTGAAATTTATCATATTTTTTTGATCCTAATGAATATCCTGGTTTGTCACTGTGTAAAACACATGTAGAAATCGTTTGGGGGTTGAATGACCTTTTCATGGGTCACATATCAAATATCCTGAATATCAGATGCTTTTTACATTATAATTCACAACAATAGAAAAATGAGAGTTATGAAGTACCAAGAAAAATATTTTTTGAGTGGGGGTCATCCCAACACAAGTAATTGTATTAAAGGGTAGCAATATTAGGCAGGTTGACAACTACTCTTTTAGACTTATAATGTCTAGGTTCTAAAATTATTATTTGGCCACATACTTCATGAATGAAAAATTTATACATGCTTACCAATGTGTAATAGTATCTCTAGGAATGAACTATAAATGTGCTGCTAGTTTGCATCAATAGCATACTCAAAGCTGCTATTTCTTGTGACTGTTTAGAAGTTTTCACTTAATATTCATCCATATTTGACAAATACTTCAACTTTTAATCTATTACTTATAAAATCAGAAGTGAAGGGAAAAGAAGAGAGAAAGATGTTTAACCATCATAGATATTATTTCATTCTAGAGGTTAAATGCTATTTAGAGACTTTTCAGGTGAATAGGGACTTTGACTAAATGACAGTAGGTTTTTGAAAACTGAGAGAAATCCTAATAAAAGGTGATCTATTTGCTTAAAATATGTAGTTCAGATATAAACAGAAATGGAATACAGGGCCACCTCTATGTTATTCATATTTAACACTAGATAATATTTTGTGCCAGAAATTGACTTGTAGACCCTCTTGAAAGCAAATCAAACACTCTACAATTAGACTATGTGCTCAGTTCTTTTGTTTTCAGTGATTATATCATTGGGCTGAGTAACATGAAGAATATATTTCCAGTGTCACCACATTTAGCCAATTTTAGTGCATTCTACTCCACATTATAATAGACTCTTTACACTCTTAAATACACCTTCTAAAGTGGTTTCTTTCCCTGTAATATGGTTGCCTATGAAAACATAATTTCTAACTGTCTGATCACTTAACTTAAATACTTGGAAGGTTTGAAGTCCTTTCTCACTTTGCTACTTACTGCCATGCAACATTAAATGCAACCCTTCCTGAAATTATTGTCATAACCTCTTATAAGACTCCATTATGTGGTACTCCCATAATAAATTCTCATTCTTTCTACATGAGAAATAAATGTGTTTAAATTATTGTCCTTTTTCACGGTTAAAAAAAATCATTAAAAGTTTTACAAGAACATGTCTGGGATAATTTTGGGCTAATAATATGGTTTTATTTTTCTTTGTCAGCAAGAAAGATATAATGATTAATAAAGTTTCAATGCACTAGGATTATGATTTATTTCATAATAGTTTTTGTGATGTTTATAAGTTATATTTATTATTCAATTATACCATCTTTTAAATTAGCTTGGCAAAAATATATTGTCAGTGTACTAATGACAATGCATTTAAAGGCTTTATTATCTTGTAAAAAACAAGGGGAAGCAAAGTGTTCCCTAAGATGGTTATACTCTATAAGCCTGTTATAAAGAGATATTATGGCTGTAGGGTGAGAATAATTTAAAGGGGATGAAAGAACAAGGAAATGTGGGAAATGAAATTGGAATATTTGAGTAATACAAGAAAGAATATAACTAAGACAAGTTTGGTCACAGTGAGGAAGAAAACAGATACCATGAAGAGAAAGTTAAACAGGGAGATATGGATATCTTTTGAAGTAACTTGAATTTTGTACTAAACCTAGTGCAAAACACTGGGGAATTTAAAGCAGCCTACTAGTAAGAACTGATTTAACTAATTAGAAATCTTACTCTGGCAAATGAGACTGGAGTAAAACAGGGAGGAAATAGAAGAGAGACTAGCTAGGGGCTAACGAGTGCAAAGATAGTGACTTCCACCACAGCACTGCACCGACTCAGCTGTTCTCATGAATTATATTGATATGTGGATTCCAATTTTACATGTTTAAGAGAGGCATTGGGATTTCTAATTTTTATCAGAACTTCCGATGAATTAAAAATATATTTACATTTTATGTGTATCCTTATGTATAATAATAATGCCAACATGTATCTATGCATGCATGCATGTATGTATGTATGTATGTATGTATGTATGTATGTATGTATGTATGTATTTAGGTCACACCTTGGGCATGCAGTACTTGAATAGACATCTGGGAGAGGAAGCCAGATCCTCAGGAACGAGAGTTAACAATCCACTGTGAACAAGAAGCAGCAAAGCAGGGATTCCAGGACAGTGGGAACTTCTGGCCCCAAGTCCTTAATGTGCACTGGGAGAGGTGCCCAACTGCTGGTGTGAAGTGCTCTTTAGAGGATACTCCAGCGTGAGGTGGGTCCAGTGGTCTGCAGTCCCTATCATGTCCTTGCGTGGAACCATCTGTGCCAACTTTGCAGCCCCCATAAACTCAGTGTTTTTGTTTTAATATTCTAATATAGATGCTAATTTTAATCTTAAGTAAAAAAAGAATGAAGCTGTGTGGTGATATATTTTGTATTTAATAAAATCAGCCTGGAATATCAAAGAACAACATCAAATAATTGTATGATCACTATTTAGAAGTCATTAGGTCATAATGCTGGACCACTCTATGAAATTATGAAAGGAAATATGAAGATGGTGGAGTAGAGTGTGTAATGCTAGATTCTTATTTATATTTTATGTATGACTGTTTTACCTACAAGTATGCCTGTGTACTACATACATACCAACAACCAGAGTGGCCAGAAAAGATCATCAGATTCCTGACCTGGAGTTAAAGACAGTTATAAGCCATCATGTAGGTTCTGGGAACTGAACCAAGTTTCTCTGGAAGAGCATCCGATACTCTTAACCACTGAGCCATCTCTCCAGTCCCCATAAGGCTGGATTATATCCAAAGCATAAAAAAATGAATAGTCACTAGAGAAAATATATTCATATTCCCTCTCCTCTTTCTCCACCCTTTCTCCCTTCCCTGTCATGTGAGGATACAAGAAGCTGCCCATCTGCAGGTCAGAAATAGTGCCCTTTGTGGTGATATATTATATATTTAATAAAATCAGCCTGGAGTATCAGAGAATAAAATCACCCACAGTCAAATATTGAGGATGAGAGAGTGGTAACTCATGCCTTTAATCCTAGCACAGGAATGACAAGAGTGGTGACCTATGCCTTCAATCCCATTACTCAGGAGACAGAGGTCTTTCTGTGTTTCTGTGAGTTCAAGGCCTAACAACCAAACAGTAGTAGTTCACATCTTTCATACTAACTCTAGGATTATGATGCAGAATTTAACCCAGAAGTGAAACAACTCGGGGAGGGGGAAGAAAAGGCAGGCATAGGCAAACTTTGAGGATTCTGTAGAAGTGACCAGCCAGGCAGAGGTGGTGCACACCATTAGTCTCAGCACTGGGGGGACAGCTGCAGGAAGGTGTAGATTTAAGTGGGTGTGGAAGATCTGAAAAGAGTGGGGGGAGATGAATCTAATCATTATTTTATATGAAAAAATCTGGTTTTAATAAAAATATGCATAATTAGATATTAAATTTATCTTTAAAATATCTCCTTCTTATGAAATAAATTTGAATATACCTGTACAGGCATATATAAGCATAGCTTTTGAGAATATAGGCTATCTAGAGTAGTCTTTCACTTCACTTTTTTTAATTATTACTATTATTATTATGAACAAAGAAGTCACACTTTCTTTCCTTGTATATCCTTATTCAAGGTACCTACCCCCTCCCACCACATCAGTTCATTCTCTCTTCTCCACAATTCCCCATCCCCTCCCTGGGCAGGCAGCAGACAGTCCTATGGTCCCACTGTCCCAATATTGCTTAGTTCAGTCTCCACTCCTGGCAGATCCAGTTTTCTCCTCCCTCCCTCACGAGTGAGTCAGGTGTTCCTCTAGGGGGAGTGGGATCCAAGGAGTCACTGTGTGGTTTTTATGCTTGGAGAATTTATATTTCTTGATCAAGTTGTATTGGTTTCTTAATAGAAAATTTACCCTTTTATTAAGACTTCATTTTTCAGTAAGCATAACTTTTAAATAAAACTCATGTACAACTTTTGAAATTAGACTTCTAGATTTATAACCCATAGTGCCAACAGTCTAAGATCTGTTGTTTGGGAAGTGGTATTTGGGGAAGCAAGAGAAGTTGTTGGAGGCATGTAGAATGTTGACTATGACTGGCAGGTGGCCTGCAGTAAGCCTGAGAATATGAGAAGTAGTTTGGTCTGGTGGAATGGGGGGCTGGATATCTTTGTGCCACTGTAGATTCAGTAGAAATGAAAAAGCATGATTACACAGCAGTCAGGAAGTGCCAAGGAAAGGGTGGATTTGGACTATATATGTATTTTATAAGTAATTTCTTAACCCACAAGCATTAGTGGACAATACATAACACAGAGGAAGTCACATGGTATGCAGAGCAATCATTTTTGTGCACTATAAAGGTTTTAAGTTCTCTCCTCTCTCAGACAGACATTCACACACATGATCTGTCCACAAGTAATACTTTGAGGACACCTTTTAAAAGTTATAAGTGAAAATGGTTTTCTTTTCATGAACAACTGATTTTTTAAGCTGGGGTTATTAATGATTTTCTTTATAAATTTCTTTTTTTTCAAGTTTGGTACATTTTAATAGTTGATCATTTTTTAAAGAATTCATTTACATCTACATTAAAATCTTAATAAAAAACAAAATATAAACAAAAACAAAAAATATTGAAGCCAACATTTTACATTCACATATTCACATATAAAAACTAAAAATGCTTATGTGCACATGGGATCAGTAAATAGAGGTGATTTCATTGAACCAGTTTGTATCCAAAGGGTGACAGAAAAAATATACTGCATATAGGGTATTTTAGGAATGTGTCCATTTTTCGGTTTTCAGTGTAAAATGTTACTCTTACGTCTTGTGTGTAATAGAAAAAGTGACTTGGTATGCATCTTTGCAATATTTTTTTACAGGGCTTAATTTTCAAGAACTATAAAAACTTATAAAGGTGCCCAGAACTCCACTCATGACAATAAGGGGATAAATACTATGCTCATGCCCAAAAACCTTTACTTTAAGCAAGCAACATGTTAGTTTGGAACACCTGTGCCATGATTCTGAGATGTTGCAGTATATTGTCACAATAATCGATAGTATAAGCAAATATTGACATATGTATTCTATATATTATATATTTTATATGTGTTACACCTTTTCTATTGTATCATATCTATGTTCTATTCAAAGTACAAGGATGAGACCACATCCTTTTTTTGCTAAAATAACACATTTTTATGTTAAAATTTAATGTTTTATTATAAATAGGTTATTTAACTGACAAGCTAGTTCTTTAAATAATTTTATTAGAGACAGATACAAACAAAGCCATGTTTTAATTTATACTCACAGAATCATAATAAGCACTCACTATGGAGGAAAACATTTTGCTAGATACCAGTTAACAGGCATAGCTCAGAAGAAATGGCAGACATTTTCTGTAAATATTTCCCAGTAAGTCTGTCACAGAACTTATCTAGTACCCTCTTTAATAGTAGTCATAAAACTAATTTTTGTAGCAATAACTAGTTTTTTGGACTTTATTTCATTCCAGGATGTATTAAATTCTTCAAATGAATTATGTTATTTAATCATCATAATGCTGCATTTTTAAGTACTGCAGGCTGGCCTTAAATGTACAATGTAGCCATGGAGGATCTTAAACTCCCAATTCTCTTGCTCTCACCTCCCAAGTGCAGACATTACAAGCAAGCACTATCTTATTCCCCAGGTGGAACCCCTGTGTTTAACCATGTTCTTACAGCCTACAGAGGTTCAGTCCAAACACCACTTTTCCCTTTGAGGTCATCTCTATATAATGGTAGTAAAAAGTAAAAGACACATATAAGAAAAAGGCAGGTTCTTCCTTCTTCATTAATTTGGGGAAGTCATGGGTTAGGGTTAAGGTTAGGGTGATTGTGTAAACAGCAAATAAAGTTCTCAATAAATGTATAGTGTTTATGTATATAAGGCTAAGACTTTAGACCATAAGGAATTGACAAAACATTCCCCTTTGGAAAATTCAAATGGAGTTGTGTCTCATTCACTAAATAACTGTTTGAGATTTTGTGTGTGTCTTTTATGTATTTTTTGCATATTTTGGTACTCTCACATGAAAGAAGATATAAAAATTATTATATCACATCTTTAAATTGATAGTGGAATCTAATCTCTGAAACATTTTTTTTCCAAGGGAGCCAAATTAGGTTTATTAAGTTGGGGGAGGGGGAAGAGAGAGAAAGAGTAGGGTAGGGGGGCAGAGAGAAAGAGAAAAGAAGGTGAAAAACATTTTTATTAGAAGTTATTATATCAACAATTTCATGATAATATTTTCAATTATATATTTAATAAGTATGTTTATTTCATAATTGCCAAAAGAGAGTTGTAATTATATAATGTTAGTAAATTTTATTTTAAAAATGAATTTTATTTATTTTATACTCACGAGAAACTTAAGGTCATTTTAAGACAATGATTTTTGTGAACTGAAACACTGAATTATAAAATGTGCACACACCTATGAACATGATTTAAGCTGAATAAATGTTTCCTGGGCGATAGATCAGTGAAAAAGATAATTTTTATCTTGAAGTTTTATTTCACACAGAGAATATCAGAGAATCCTGAGGTTCTTCAAGGAGAATAGTTTTCCTTTTCAGCAGGACTATTATTTATAAAGAACAAGCTTCTATAGCAACAATTTACTTCCTACCCAGTAGAATTGATTGCAATAAAATATTACATCTATAATATTACTTTTAAATTCTAATACAACTGAAACAAGTAGAGGCTCCCCCACAAAGATACCTATGCCCTTATTACCTGAGAATTATTTAGATTATATGGCATATGGACTTTAAGTTACTAATAGCCTGTGTTTACAACATATTTATTAAAATTGACATTTTACTAAAAATTGATTTAAACTTGGTAATTTTTACTTATTTTCAGGTGTCAAATTTCAAACATAATAATAAAGCAGTATTTGGATTTGAATTTTTATTTGTATCAAATGCCCTCCATAACTAAATTAAAGCTCATCTTTAATTATCTATTTTTTTTATTTTTTATGCCAATAACTATTTTTTTGAACTGATCTGTCTGAAGAGTTACTTTATAACTGTCAGTTCTACCAGATGGTCATTAGCCTACATCTTGGAGAGTTAGTCCAATTAGTTTGCTCACATCATGAAATGATTTCATACTGGTGCCCAACCCTAGATCCTCCAAAACCACAGGAATCAACGTCATAGACTTTATTCATCAGGTGTCATTTAGTGAAGTGATTAGCTTCTTCTCCCTCAAGGAAATCTACTGGGGAGTTTGGTGTGGACTTTAATAGAAGGGAGAAGGACAAGAAAGCATATCTTTCTTCATCCTCTGATGGGTCAGTCTTTGCTTCCAGGGATGAGAAAGTTTACAAGTCATTACAGTTTAATAGTCATAAGTTTAAGAAAGAACAGAGCATACATATGTTATCCAATTATTAAGACAGTTATGAAATGTAAGAAATTCTCACATCTTTTAAACATTTCTTTTTAAATGTTTAATTAAATTTTCATAGTTCTTATTTCTTTCATTTTTAACAAGATATAACTACCTGAAAAGCTCTCCTCTGAGAAACACTATTCTCTGCATGATTCTGAAGGAAAATTGAAACTTCAAATGATCGGTACGGCAAGGTTCTACAACTTCATCTTAAATGCCTATTATGTTATTAATACAAATTGCACCAATAATGTACCAGGTTTTATTTTATTTTAACTGTGAGATAGAGGGGAAAATGAATTCCTGACCTTTATGAGTACTAATGAAAATGCCAAGGCTGCCCTGCCCTGTCCTCAAAAGGGAATATTGTGTCACCTGTTAAAAGGAGGTATCATTTTAAGATTTGAAAAATTTTGCTGATCAGAGCACAGAAATGTAAGTTGAAAAGAGAGAGGATTAGATGACCTAAAAATAAATTTGAAAATGACATATCTTATAGACAAATTATAAATTTTTCATTTTGTGTCCTCTCATTCTAAATAATAAGAGTATTGAATAATTATTGGCTGTCTTAAGAGCTGGACTCTTATGAACACAGACTGAAAATTAAAACTCAAGGCAATATTATTTTCCTCTGTACTGAATTAGTACATTTCTCCTGTTTAAGGATGCATTTTTACTTGATAAATACACATGTTTAAAACTTTTGTGGTAAGCCATAACCATGCTTCTATTTATGTGGCATCCTTGAACCAAATATCATTTTAAAAACTATATTTGTAAGTCCATCCCTTGTTCCTGCATAGATGGAAATGAGGTTTTGATATTTCAAATACCAATTTATTATTTTCATTGGAATAAGTTGATATTGTATAACTGTTAAGTCAATTATGGCCAAGAGATAGACCATATGAGCCTTGATTTCTAGTTCAAGGCTACCAACAATGGCATTTGGTAACAAAAAAATCTGAAACATAATCAGGATAATTACTTTGAAGAAATAAAGACATTTCTTCCACATTAAAATGATTTGGAAAAATAGGGCTAAAAAGATAAGATAGACCAGTGGTTAAGAGTGCTTAAGAGGACTTGAGTTTGATTCCCAGCACACATATGGAGCCTCACAACCATCTCTAAATCTAGTTCTAGGTTATCTGACATTCTCTGGTGAGTTCTGTGGGCACAAGGCACATACACAGTGTATGAATATATACATATATACACATATATATATGTGTGTGTGTATAGGTGTGTGTGTGTATAGGCAAAACAATAACATACACAAAATAAAGATAATTTTCAATTCTTTTAAAGATAATAAGAAATCTGAGAAAATAAATGTTATGTTAGAATTTGCTCTATTTTGAAAAACATTTGTTAAATATGTGTACCAGGCTGGAAAGTATAGCAATTATCAGTGGCAAAAATGTGGGGTTTTTATGATTACAGGAAAAAAAGTGTCACAAGTTTATTAGTTGCCCTCATTTTTACACACGTTATTCATTCTCTTTTTATTTACAATGAAGCAAGAAAGAAATGACTAATACTGTATAGTGACCTTTGTCTTTCTTTGTATTTGTTGAGTATAATGCTTCATGGTTTGAAAGCCTTAGAAGGATAGGCATTTCAATACTATTTTTACAACTTAATTAGCTGTTGGAACATGAGAAACTTTACATTGCTGGATTTGTTTGGTAGATTTCTGGAAAAGTAAGTAATATCTTATTGCAAATTTGTCAAAATTCAATGTAATATTTAATACAGAATCCATATGTGAGAACGCACTATGTAGTAATGATAAGCACACTTTTTTATTAATTTTTTAATCTTTATTTTTATATTTTTTACAGTATCCAAGGACTATCTTATTACTTTGCTTCTAAATATATGAGTAATGTAGAAGTTAAAAAAGGAGAGAACTAGATGACTTAAAAATAAATTTGAAAATGACATATCTTATAAACAAATTATAAATTTTTCATTTTGTGTCCTACCATTCTAGATAATAAAATTATTGAATAATTATTGACTGTCTTAAGAGCTGGACTCCTATAAACAGCATCCTTTTAGTGAGGAATGTGTGGATGAAATAAACTAATGTATCTAAATTCCTTAATAGAATGTCCCTCATGCTTTTAGTATATTATAAATGATATCCAAAGTTTTGGGTGTTAAAGAAATTATATTTTATGCATATTCATGAATTGAATAGGGAAATATTTTAAGTAATATAAATTTACATACCACAAAATCTTATCTGTTCTGTTTCATCCTAACATTGATTTTATAGGTTTTTGAAAAATTAAATTTGTCTTTAGGCAATTAAATACATACATACAATGTATTCTGATTAGTCTCATCTCAATCATGTCTAATCTTCCTGACATCTGTCAACCTAGCCCCCCCCCCTAATTTTTTGTCATGTTCATGTTTATTTCTTTTGTTACCTTTGGTCTTAACCAGAGATGTCTATGTAAAAAATGAGTTTGAAACTACTAGAGGGAGCTTGATGGGTTACCATTGGGAACACACTGAAAACAGTGACTGCTTCACTCCCATTACTCATCAGTCCCTTATTTCTTCTTCAGCTCTTCTATCTTTAGCGTATAGAAGGGCTACTGATTTCTTTGAGTTTATCTTGTATCCTGCTACATTGCTGAAGGTGTTTATCAGCTGTAGCAGTTCTTTGGAAGAATTTTGTGGGTCACTTATGTATACAATCATATCATCTGCAAATAGAGATAGCTTCACTTCTTCTTTTCCAAT